>BRDA01006879.1:10972-34176 GCA_036984385.1 Crenuchus spilurus
TAATAGCGCTTCGTTAATGTTTTTGCGTTTTGTGATTTGTAATAGCGCTTCGTTAATGTTTTTGCGTTTTGTGAT
Organism: Crenuchus spilurus; assembly: GCA_036984385.1. Lineage (NCBI taxonomy): Eukaryota > Metazoa > Chordata > Actinopteri > Characiformes > Crenuchidae > Crenuchus > Crenuchus spilurus. The sequence goes on from BRDA01006879.1 coordinate 11,048, forward strand.
TTGTAATAGCACTTTGTTAAAGTTTTTGCGTTTTGTGATTTGTAATAGCGCTTCGTTAATGTTTTTGCGTTTTGTAATAGCGCTTCATTAATGTTGTTGTGGTTTGCACTTCAGGGCCACCGTACTAAACTGCACCAAATGTATACAACGTAACAAAAAGACAAACCTTGGGTCAGACTTTCAGGTGAAAGAGTGTCCTAAAAACAATAGCTGTAATAAGTTTCTGATAATACGTTGTCCTTTTGCCCATAATGATAATTTCACACAATGTGCTGGAAAGTAGTCAATCTTTTTTAATTGGCATGATGATACCAGTATGCACACAGTAGTAGAACTGGGATTGTGTTGTTACATGTGACCTTCCTTGCAAAATATTTAACATCATTTTGTTTAGTAACATGACCATGTCGATATGCCAAAACAATAATAGAACTTCACCTGGAGCTGTGACTGGTCAGAATGCTCAGAGCACACAGTAAAAATGCATTTACTGTTTTAATGATTAACAATATATTGTGCAGCACTAATTGACACATTTCTAAGTGATGCACTCGGAAAGTTACTGGTGGAAATCAACATACTCAAAAAAAAAAAAAAAAAAAAGCCTAAATTCACCCCAAAAAAATCTCTACAAGAAAGGCAAAGATTTGACCACAGCAACCTGAATAAAAAATTATATATGGGTGCTTTTATGGCAGTTCCTCTGACAACACCTCTGTAAAGCTAGATGGACACTGAATACAGTCAATACAAAGCAAATCTGTACTTCCATTTATGTAAGGTTAAGACGCTTTATTTACACAATATAACATTGATGGAGCTCATAATACTGCTAGAACCTATAAGGCTAAGATTTCAACAATCCAAATATAGGAAATACTGCTTGTAATATTAGAGGTTTGCTTGATGATTGAGGAAAATCTATACGGTAGATGGACTAATGTAGAAAAATAATAATGATAAATCTTTGACATTTTTTTTATTTTTGCGAACCTGCATCCTGCACATTGTTTGCTTGTAATTCCAACCTGAGGAAAGGGGGGTGGGGGGTGGGTGATGTCACATATTAAGGGTTACCTGTTGTCTGGTTATGTTTTACCAACAATGCACTGTTTTTTTTATGCATTTTTATGCATATGCTCTAATGTCTAATATTATAATTATGACCACACATGCAAGATTGTTACCTTCTGTATTAGTAATACAAAAAATATGCAAATTATTTTGATTTGTTTTTTATAAAGACAAAAATAAAAAAATAAAAAATAAAAAAACACGTTTGAACAGATTCACTGAAATTCTCTCATTTACTTTCATTCTTGAAATCACCTGAAAGTACAATATCCTCTTCAGCTGTAGTGAAGAACCAGCTTGGCTCCTTCACCTTTCCCAGAATAGCCTCAAAGACTTTACAAGGACCTTCTGGCTCAGGTAGAAGTGAGGATTAAGTTAACTAAACAAATAACCTTGACAGACATTGACACTGTTCCAGAGCCGATTTGATTTCCGAGTACGGTATTCATAATAAATGGTGCCAAGTGCATTTCATGTGACTACTCAAGACAATCTTGCAGGATTTAAGCTGGCATGAACTATGCAATAAGTAATACTAATGAGCCAAAACATTATGCCCAATCTGCCAAACACACTGTTAGTCCTCCTTGTGCCACAAAAACAATTCTGACCTGTCATGGACTCTACAAGACCTCTGAATGTGGTATCTGACACCAACTTGCTCCAGCAATGATCAGATTGTTGAGAAGTACTGACCACTGCTGACCCCCACAAGTCTTGCTGTTTCATTCAGTCATCTAACCATTACTCTTTGGTCCTAGTTAAAATGTCTCAAATCTTCATGCCTGCCCCATTTCTGCCACATCCAACATGTACACTATGAGACAACTTATCAGACCTTCAGATGCACTGCTGTTCTCTTCCTTTTCAGATTACTGGATTCTTTTTTTTACATTTTAAGAACTTGAAGAAAACCTGCAATTTAAATTTACCCTCCCCTAATCATGAAACAGTTTTTTTTGGCCATACAGTGTATCCAAGTATATGTATGTATGCATATAGGTCGACTGCTTACCTGAACAATTGGGAGGATGTTGAGTAGAGGTGAGCTTTTGCTCTCCTCCAATGAGGCTGGGGCTACAAAGCTGAAACCTTTAAAGAGCTGGTGCGCGTTTGCACTCGGAGGAATGCCTGGAGAGTCTGTTTGAGGGATAGAGGAAACAAAATCACCCAAAGAGAACATAACCACATTAGATCTGAGAGCACAGGAAGAATAAAGGTGAGCGCATACACACCTACATACACACACATTTGTTTCCCATTATTTTAACAAGGTGGCTTAAACAAGGTTTTCAATTGGCATTGTTTGGTGTGTATAATATCAATATAGACTGTTAGTGATTGGTTCAGGGTTCTTGCAAGATTCAGTGAGTTAAATTTAAGACTTTATTAAGACCTTTTAAGACCATTCTCAGTAAAATTTAAGACCAACATGACAAATTGCCAGAAACATTCTAATGATCCCAAATATTCTCAAAACATTTTATTATTATTAATTCAGTTATAGAAAAGGATTCATTTTGTTCAATATTAGAACAGATAATCAAAATAGTTACATACATAGAGTTCTTTTTTTTTTTTTATCACCGATGTCGGTTTAAAGGGTTTTGAGTTGCGCAAGCTTGCAAGAGAGAAAGGTTGAGCGTGCAGGAGAGATTTGTATTGTATTCATGTGTGTGCAAAAATCTTCTTGCTTGCTCAACACATCCGTGCACACTCAGAATTGTGGCACAAACAAAACACCATATCCAATAACACTGGGAAAAGTCACTAGATTTGTCTTTAGTTGCTTTTTTGGAAAAAAGTCTGAAAACGCGCTAAATATAGCAACAAAATTTGCAAACAGTGTTAGCCAACGGGCGTGTTAGCATGCAGTTATCATGGGATTTGTAGTTCACACACCGGTAGCCCCCCAGAAACACAGAACTATATTTACAATGATGCATTTAGTAGACATTAGCAGAAGTTAGCAAAACTAATTTCCGATTCTCTGGAATTACAAGTAAAAATGTAAGACTTTAATTTATTTAAGACCTTGGATGGATATCTGGCTGTTTTTAAGACTTTTTAAGGCCTTAAATTTAAAGTTTTGAATTTTAGACTTTTTAAGACCCCGCTGAAACCCTGTGGTTATGTGAAAACTGCATGATTGGTGCATCTCTACTACATATCTCTCTATATGTTCACTTACATGCAACATCAACAAATCAGAAAACTTTCTAGTATTGTGATGTTTAATCTCTGCCATATCACCAACCTGTAACCCAACAGTTTGAGCAGTTTGATGGTGCAGGATTAATAAGTGAATTGGTATGACTGCTCTTACCCTTTGGGGTTTTGGCCGTGAATTCGGGGTCAAAGCAGAACGTGTCGTCTGGTTTTCCCGCTGCTGGTTTGAATGGAGGTTGAAGTTCTTGCCGGTAGAGTTTCTGCAGCAACAGAACAAAAAAAGCAGAGAAAAAATAAACAACTCAGGCTACCAATAGGTACTCCTATCTAACTTTCTTCCTTTCTGTTATTTAGACTTCCAAAAGGTATCTCTTAGGTCAATGTGTGTTCTTTAATAGCTTCGCCCACAAATGTTTTTTTACAGCTACGCCCACAGATGTGTTCTTTCATAGCTCCGCCTACAGAAGTGTTCCTTCATAGCATGGTCTACAAATGTCTCCATTCACAGCACTGCCTACAAATGTGTTCTTTCATAGCCATGTTTAAAAATTTCTTTTGTATCTTTGATGAGTATTCACAGTTGGGAAACAAAACTTAATTTGCCACTATTAAATGACCAAGAAATAAAATAATTTCACATGGATGTTTTAGACTGTGATGTACCTAACAGATGAGAATTAGCAAGAACTCGATCATAATGTTTAAAAACTAGGTAAAAATATAAACAAACATCTACTACATGTACCACTTGCCTGCTTTCTCTTACTAACAGGTTGTATAAAGGTCAGCAGTGACCGTGTCACAACAGACATCACTGAGGCCAGACTGGTATGAGGATAGTGTCTCTGTCCAGCTGGCTTTGTGAGCGATGGGATTTTTCTACACCTGTTCAGACTGAGAGTGGTCAATCTAGAGGTGGACGGGCTAAGTTTCAGATGACTAGCTGTACTGGAGCAACGGCACAGAGACAGATTAACGTACTCTCTCTCCAGGAACGCCCTTCACTTCACTTCACACTCAATCAACCACCGCTGGCTAGCTAAACGCTCCTCACTGAGTCCATTAGCACAACACAGCCTGTACTGGCAGAGTGCCTGGCCGTCTGCTACATACACACACACACACACACACACACACACACACACCCCTTACAAATGTTTTTTTTTTTCAGGCCAGGTGGTAGACCTTTCTAAACTACCAGTGTTGTTGTTCATACATAGTGTCCTCATACATGTGCAGGGTATTTTTCAACACACAGAAAACACAAAAGAGTGGAAGGTGTGTCAAAAACACAATATCATGATGCTTATTAGTCATTTCACTTTGTGGGCTAAATAAGCACTCATCCATGTGCAATCGTTTCTATTAGCCAAAGTATAAATAAAATAATCTGAGATAAACCAGTCATTTAAAACAATTTAAAATGTTTTTTTAACAACATTCATTATATTAAACATTACATTAAATGTAAGAAGCTACATGATATTTGTCCGTCAGTCATCCATAATTATGTTACATCTGAGAGTATTTACTGTACCTTCTCATTTGTCATAAAATTACAACAAAAATCTACCAAAATAAACAGAATAATTGGCCAATTATATGTTTCAATGCCAAATACCATGTAAATATTTAGATGCCAAATGTGATTGTGGTTGATATATCATAGAGATAATTCTGACTACTATAATGTAAATAATGTACATTTCACAATATATTAGGACCATCAATGGACATTACAAAGAGTCTCCGAGTGTCCAGTAGAGGTCATGAGGTCTAGAAGAAGGGCAATTCCCTATTGTACAAGCTAATAACAGGACACAAAATAATCTATTGTAATTTCAATATTATGCTGTTAACCTAATTTTAGTATTTCAATTTATCTGTAAATAATTTGTCAGCCACTGATACATAATGCATCCATTACCAATGTCATTTGGCAATGCCCTAAATTTAGGATCGGATTCTCAGAATTACTCTTAAAAATGCATACATTAAACATGGTAGTAAAATGCTGTTATCCATTGTACTCACAATGTGTGGAAACTCATCTCTGATACTATGTTGATTATGATATTGCTGTATGATGAACATTTCCAGTCAAATTTAAAGCTTCTGTAGTCCTTAACCCAAACACAGAAGCGGAGATGTGTTTGCTTATTTAGTCTTACACTGGATATATAACAATAATGTAGCCAACAACTAATGGGTTTATACCTCATCAATCATCCATCTAACTGCAGGCCAACCCTCAGGCTGCTTGTTGGAATATGGTTTAAATATTTTTTTTGATCGTTTGACTTGTCCACGTTTGGATTTCATCCACAGTTTACATTAAAGCCAAAATGTTTTTTTCAAGTGTTTTTTTTTTTTTTTTTTGTCAAATCAAACGGTAGAATATGCTTACATTCCAATCTATGGTGGAGAAGAAAGCATGCCGTTTGATCTCCTCTACTCCATCTGGACCGGCTCCTGGAAAAGATTCAGAGAAGTACTGAAAGTTCAAGCTAACTCTAGCCTTAGGTTATGATTTATAACGCTGAGAGGAAAATGCGACACTTACCTAAACGATTTGCTGGGTTTCTTTTGAAGAGCATTCGTAAAAGACTCTGTGCTTCCAAGCTTAAAAACTGGGGCATTCCCAACTTAGCTCTGATTTAAGACAGAAAAACAAACACAAAAACACAAAACAAAACAAAAAAAAAAGTTCACAGATAGCTTTTAGTAATGAGTAATTTACTCATAAAAATTAATTCAAAGTAACAATGTCAAAGTAGTGTAATCACTAAAACAACTAGAAATTATAAATGATCTTTTGCTTTTCAAAACCTAATAGCCTTCTCATTCAATGAGAAGCAGTTGTGTTTGTTTCAAAGTAATAAAATAATTTTGATTATAATCATTTAACAAAGGCTATAAATGAGGATCTACTCACTTGAGAATCATGTTCATTGTTTCATTTCGGTCTTTTCCTTGAAACGGTAGTGTCCCTGTCAGCATTTCAAACTAGACCAAGAGAGAGACAACTGTAGTAGTCATCACAGTTTGAAACTGAATTCCTTTCAACATGGTATGACAATGAGCACCAGGCATGCTGGACTGAGCTGAAAAGATGCTGAGAAATTGGATGAAACTCACCATCAGAACGCCAAGGGACCACCAGTCAGCGCTCTGCGTGTGTCCTCTCCTGTTGACCACCTCAGGGGCCATATATTCCACAGTGCCACAAAAAGAGTAAGCTTTTCTATCCTGGTCTACTGACTCTTTACTGAGCCCAAAGTCTGCAACAGGTACATCATCATATTAACAATAAGATCATAGACAATAAACATTATAAAAGTATACACTTCCAATTATGTATGACTTTGGTATCTTTTAAAAACATTGAAGTAGAGCTGGGCAATATTGAAATAGAGCTGGGCAATATTATACACTGCCTGGCCAAAAAAAGATCACCACCTGAATTTAACCAAGTTAATAGGTAAAAGTCTCCCATTGGATAATTACTGCAGGGGTGATAATGTTTCAACTGGCAACAAGTAATTTAATCCTAACTGATGCAGTGAATAGCTTCTCATTTGTTAAGCAACCACGTCAAAAGACTTCCTGTAGTCATGGAAAAGATGTTAATCTGTTTCAAAAGGGTCAAATTACTGGCATGAAGCAGAGAAAACATCTAAGGACGTGCTGAAACGAATAAAATTGGGTTAAGAACTGTCCAACACATTATTAAACTGTAGATGGACAGTGAGGAAAACATCATCTTCGAGGAAGGAATGTGGTTGGGAAAAAAAATCTTGAATGATCGTGATCAGTTTAATAGTGAATGTAAGAGCATTTCCACATGCACATTGCAAAGGGAACTCAAGTGATTGAGACTAAACAGCTGTTTAGTCTTTGTAAACCACAGCAAAAATGGCTTCAATATGCTGGGAAGCATAATTGGACTCTGGAGCAATGTGTGTGGAGTCATGTGGTCTGATGAGTCCAGATTTACTCTTTTCTAGAGTGATGGGCGCATCAGGGTAAGAGAGGTGGCTGCAGTGATGCACCCATCATTCCATACAGTACAAGCCTTTGGGGGCAGTGTGATGATCTGGAGTTGCTGCAGTTGGTCAGGTTTAGCTGTAGTGCCCAAAGAATGAGGTCAGTTGACTACCTGCATATACTGAATGACCAGGTTATTCCATCAATGGATTTTTACTTCCCTGATGGCACAGGCATATTCCAAGATGACTATGCCAGGATTCATTGGGCTCACATTGTGAAAGAGTGGGTCAAGGAGCATGAGACATCATTTTCACACATGGACTTGTCACCACAGAGTCCAGACCTGAACTGAGTATCTCTGAAATGTGCTGGAGAAGACTTTGCCATTGGTCCAAATCTCCCATCATCAACACAATATCTTGGGGAAAAAATAATGCAACTCGGGACAGAAATAAATGTTGTGACATTGCAGAAGCTTGTGGAAATGATGCCACAGTGAATGTGTGCTGTAATCGAAGCTAAAGGCGGTCCAACAAAATATTAGTGTGTGAGACCTTTTTTTAGCCAGGCAGTGTACATCATCAATATGTCCGTATCAGTATCATAAAACAGCTTGATTTTAATTACAAACAGCCTAAAATAACTAACAACAACTGCATAAACTGCACATTTACAATTCAATGACTGAATGTGAATTAAGTGTAAACATTAAGTAAATGTAAGCATTTTAGTTGAAGAATTTTTTCCATTGTTGAGCAGATTATTTTTACATGGCAGTAATATTGTGATACTACAGTCCTGTTCATATAGAATTAAATGTATGTGGGGATTCTGGGGTAGTTTGTTCTTCTATAGGAGCTCCTCAGTGATTTTATTCCCATCCAGATCAACCATGTCAGTGTTCTTATCCCTCCTCCTCTGAGAAAATTACAGACTGAAATATTTACTGGTTTTATTGAACTATGAGATCATCTAATCATTTCAGTACTGTCCAGAAACAAACCTCTGTGATTTTCCAAAAAGCTGTTGTCTCATGTCGGAAAATAAATATTGCTGGCTGTTGCTACTAGCTCCAGATCCATCAGAATCCCTCCCAAATTACCAAACAAGAAATGAAAACCTTTTGAAGAGCCAATCAAACATCTACTTGTTCACAATGGAAGATAGTCTACTTCAAACACTATCTGGGAGAACTTTATACAGAGGAAAGAGAAACAACGAGTAAAGCTAGACGCTGCAGGATTATTAAAGCAGTGGAGCTACAGGTACAAGTCGTTCCTTACTACCTGCATCACTGCGAGTTCATTAAAATATAAAGCTTAATGCAGTTAATCTAACAGAACTGCAATAATTGTTTCAACTTGGACTAAAAACTTAACAGACATCTATTATTATATAGATAATATCTCATATTAAAGATAATAGGTAGAATAAATAAGTGTATACATGAATAATAATAAGTGTGATCGTATGAGCAAGTAACACAGAAATCTGGGTTTTTAGAAAATAAAATCCATTAGAAACAGATTTGTCCTGTAGTTGTTTTAATGCCGTCCGTATGCACAAATTTAATCACTGAGGAAATCATTGTAAACGCCCCCCTGATACATTTATCCAATCTTGATAGGGCTTAAGTATCACAATGTGGTATTTTTACTATATTGCCCATCTTTACACTGCAATGATGTTATAAACATGCATGTGAATATGCTTAACAATAACCATAAGATCATAGCAACAGGGAGGAGAACAGTACCTGTTAGCTTGATATGTCCAGCTTCATCAAGCAAAATGCTGAAAATTAAAATCAGATTCTCCGATACAGGTACACAAATACATGGGTACAATAAAAAAAAAACACAAACAAGCAAAAAAAATCAGACAGAATTCCACAGTGTCACCGAACTAACTATAATGTGTGTCTATGATAATTTTAATAACAGTGAGAATGAGAAAAGACACTTGGACATAATTAATCATTGTGGTAAAGTTTTTAGTGAGTGACTCTTTACTGAGTTACTGTCAATACACATAAGCAAAGATGTTCATGTTTGTTAGCTACTAAAAAAAACACGATTTCTATACTGAGCACTGCAAAAGTATTTTGGCAAAAGAAACCATCTTAACCCTTTCATGCATAGTGGTCACTACTGTCATCTTTTATATGCAAGAACTGTAAACTTTTTTTATTCCATGACTATCTCTTTAGTAGATGTTACTTAAAAACGGCCGTAGCACAATTGGCTGACAGACGGGCAGAATGTCTGCCAAGGTTTTCTGTGAAAATAAATAAAATTTGAACATAAAAATAAATATAAGGAGTGATATAATTATGTTATTCAAATATCTATTGTCTGTAGTTTTGTGAAAGCCGTAAGTTATGCTTAAATGTGTACCCACTAGAGTGGATGTCTTACATCTAATTTTTGATGTAATTGTGTATGCAAAGAAAACATGAAAAACTATCATAAAATTGTACATTTTTAATTTTTATTTTCTACTGTTGTAACAGATACTGTATTACATGTTGTCTTTTAATGGATATGTTAAGTGATTGTTTCCATTGAACGCTTCCAGAGCATCGATATAGAATAGTGGTTAAATAGGGCTGGACCTACTTCAGTGGTGTTTCAGTATATATAATTAATACACACCTGCTAATTAGAAGATTTTTTTCTCTTCTCTTGGGTGTAATAACTCATAAATGTTTGTTAGTTTTTAATTAGCCTTAAATGAGAATAAAATGTTCATAATTCATGCATGAAAGGGTTAAATCTAGTTTTAAGAATGTTGTTTGAAGATCATTTCATTTATAACTAGATATTTCACTGAGCAATGTTACTAGGGCTGTCACAATTATTACATAATCACCTGCTCATGATTCATTTTGATAACTGTGGCTATATTAGATAACTGCAATTATTTTACACAGATTTTTTCTTTCACAGTCAAACAACATATCTTTCAACAAACTGAACTTTAATGTCCTAATTAGTCATGTTGAAGTCAATAAATGGAAATGGAAAAAAGAGATGACTAAAATGTCATTAAAGCAGAATGGGTCTTATGAAAAGAAACATTCTAAGTTGCAGGGTTACACCTTTATAAAGCAGCTCAGAACTTGAACTGTGTCTGTGGTCAGTTTGAAGCTACTGAGTATGGACAGACAATAAGCAGGACAGCTCAGTTCATTTAACCATTAAAAAGTTGCCAACACTGAACAAAATTAGACAATTAAACTGTTAATCAATTATTTACCTGATGACTAATCATACTTGTGACAGCCCTAAATGTTACTATACATAAAAAAGTAGAAAGATTCTGTTCTATTCTGGCTTGTCAAAGTCAGCTAATAATACTTGGACAGCTAAAACTGGAGTGTTGTATATAAGGGAGTTGTTGTGGTATTGCAAAGTGTAATAGAATGTAATGACTAACAAAATGAGAAATATTAAATATAAAGACTACAATAAAAATCAATGTGAAACAGAAAGCAGAGACATTTCTGACTGAAACTGGACATTTGGTTGAGGAGGAATCATGAGTAGTAAATGATATCTATCACAATTTGCTTGGCTAGTTTGTCTAATGGGAAAATGTCATGTCTGATAATAGATCAATGTGGCAGATAATATTGGTTAATATTATTAGCATTTCCCTGGCATCGGTACATGGTGATGTAGAGCATCACCTGTCTCTGTAGTTAGATAAAAAATTACGGAGAAACAAGAATTTAGTCTTTTAAGTGATCTGGCACAATGAATCATACTCAACGGGCTCTATATAAGTACATGAAGATTAAGTTTTGATTTCACGTAGACTTCACAATGTTCTTTTTTGCCAAGATAAATTATTTGCAGTGAGAGAGAGTGAGAGTCAAAGAGTGAGAGAGAGAATATATTTAATGTGAAATACAGAAAGGGATACTTTACTTTTCAGGCTTCAGGTCTCTGTAAACAATGCCTAGGTTGTGAAGATGATCCAATGCAAGGGCCAGCTCTGCAAGGTAGAATTTCACATCCTCCTCTGTAAACATAACCTAGCAAGAACTGGACAGATTTACTCTCTGATCTTTGCACAAAACAAGAAGAAAAACAAAACAACAACAGCATCTATAGTCACACAACACCAGAGAAAATAAGTTATTGTTACAGATTACACAGTAAACAACAACAAAAACAACAACAACAACAACGCTTCGTAAAGACATATTAAACATACACGACAATAACAAAGTGTGTGGTTAAGTGCAGAAGTGGAAAAAAACATTAATGGTTAACTTGTAAATCTATATTTTGTTTGTATACAGAAGTTGCTCCATTGTGAATAATCTGAGTTTAACAAGCTGCCTTTAAAGGCAACAGAAAATGACTACAGATATCATATATTCATTTTCGCAAAATAGATCTCATATAACTCCATCCCTTTACCATTTACTTTTACTCCATACCTTTACTCCGTACCATTAATCTATTAATGGTAATTAACCCTTTGAGGTCTTTCAATGTTTTCTTGATTTTTTTAACATCATCTTAAGTTTGCCTTTAAATGTACTTGTATATAAGGGAACACTCATATATTTCATATAAAAAATAATCAAAATAATCTCAGTTCTCTCTACATCTGATCTAGATCACTGTGCAAAATAGACAATCTTCAAAACTCTGGTGAAAAATATACCTTTGCTCATGTGGTTGAATTGTTTTTGTGTTGAAACAGGTTTACCAAAGTTTAAGGTTCACAAAAATGCTGAGATTTAACAGACATGTTAGGAACTGCAAGGTGTTTCGGACAAAATAGCCAAAGAAAATAGTCAGTAGATATAATTTCCCTTCATCTTTGCTGTCCCGAATGCCAATTTGCTGGATCTCGAGAAGTAATGGTCAGCACTTTGGTCAATTATTATTATCAAAAGTAGAAATAAGGTTGACCTGAGAAGCTGGTTTTCATGGCAAACAAGCCTAGTAACATTCACTCTCTGTGGTGCTGAATGGACAAACAAAACTCCTCAAGCTACCGTCACACCTGGACTGAACAGTGACAAGCTAATTCATTAATAAATCTCACTACATTACTACTACTCAAAGCATATTAATGATGTTCATTTTGTCAATAAAACACCTTTTTAATGCACTTTTTTTCAGTTCACTCTATTTCTGGCCTAAAGAAGGGCCTAAAGACCTGTATAATCACTCCTATATAAGGAAGTGATCTAAATGTCTCTCTCCAATGCATAACAATGATCGAGTACATGCACAAGCCTTGGAGGGAAGAAGTTGATAAGTGTAAATCACTGGCATTTACCACAGAGCACGACTGGTAAAGAAGACTATTAAAGGTTAAAGCAGAAGAAAAGACGACGCTTACCTCTTTGGATAAGCGAGTAAATACATCTCCACCCCTGAGAAAATCCAAAATTAAATAGAGCTTCCCTTCTGTCTGAAAGGCTGTGAGTGAAAGGCAGAAACGGCGTATAAGACACATGCACACAAACACGGACCTATTCATATTCCATCAGTCACTCCTGCCATATGGTGAACTCAACCAAAGCACTAAATTATACACAACTGAAGCCACACACAATGTGACTTGGCAAGCAAACACGTCGCTTCCAGCAAACAAAGCGGCAATCTCAAAACAAATGACAGAAACGGATTGAACAGAAAGAGCTGGACAGAATATGAAACAGAGCTGCACGATATATAGCTTGTTAGTTGTAAGGCTGTGCTTACACAATCAATTTATATATGCACAAAATATCTGCGGTTGATATATTATTTTATATACATGGAAAACTAAATTATTATTATTGAGCTCATATATGGAAATTATTACTTATAATTCCAAATGATTATTTTTGTTGCTTTTGAAGTGGGAATTATCCTTTTATAGGTCCCAGAATGACCTCTGCTGGACACTCGGACTCCATGTAACATCTACCAGTGGCCATAATGCAACATTAATTTTATTTGGTAATGCACACACGATTAAAAGTGGGTGTTATTTGTTAATATACACACAATTAAAAATACTTCTTTAGTCAAGCCCAAGGTCCTGCCCACATATAACATAAAATATGTTCTAATATTAAACTGTTCATCTAATGTAAGTTGTAATAGTCGCATCCTTGTACATTTCCACACTGCAAATATCACATTTATGGTAAATGAATATTGCTGACACGGATACTGGTTATCAGTGTTCTTTACTAGTAATGGGTATTGGCACTTCCCTGAAAAAAAATTAAGGTCAACCCCTTTTATTTATATTAAAATAAATTACCAGTATGATATCATTATCATGTACAGTTATTTATTACTTTCTGGGTTATGCTTCACCTGAAAATGTAACATTTTACATTTTTGATGTACCGGTATTTTTTATGCATTTTTGATGTATGCCAAATTAATGTATTTAATTGCTATTTAGGTGATGTCACTGGTGTCTAAAATGTCAATAGCTAATTTTAAAATGTTACATAATTCAAAACTAGTTTAGGGAAATACTGGTGTATCTCAAAAAATTAATATTGTGAAAAAAATCTTTTCGCTCAATTTAATTCAAAAAGGTAAACTATTACACTAATTTTGCATAAGAGTAAATTACTGTTCAAACAATACAAAAACATTAAAACAAAAGGCTTTCACTTTATGTAATGATCATAAAATATGTGACTAATCATGAACACAAACTTTTTCGGTACATTCTATTTTTCAAGATGCACTTGTACATACACTTTAGCTCTAAACTGTTATTGTGTACACATTCAAAGCTTTGTAATAATAAATAAGCTTAAGAAATATATGCATTGTTTACTTCAATTATAAATGATCTCAGTTCTAAGCCAAAAAATACAGGGATTTGCTTATACTCAAGAATCAAGAAAAACCATATTTATACATAAATGTGTACACAGACACACATATACATAATATAGCTGTGTGAGTAATATGATTCCAGCTAAACAACTTGAAGCTTCATCTTGGCTATAGGATGGATTAAGTTACTGACAGACAGAAATAGAGGTTATGATAATCCTACCATAGTGCAACTTCACAATGAAGGGATGATTCACTTCCACCAGAATATCCCGCTCCATCTTTGTGCGAACCCTGTCCCTCACTGCCAATGAGACAACAACAAAGTTCATTACCCCTTAGCTGATGTTCTGAAGAGAGTCCGGCAAACAATCATCATGAAAAATCTTGCTAAAGCAGCATACATGAAGCACAGGCAATGACTCACCTTTTAAAGATGCCTTTTTGAGGACTTTCATTGCATAAAGCTGACCAGCATCCGGACCCATTATCTTCCGCACAAGGAACACCTGAGACAAGAAAATTGGGCCGATTAACCCTGAAATAACTTTCAAAAAGCAGAAATTGTGCACTATAAAAACCGGACGTGCTATAAAGGGGCTTAATAAAGAATGATTTTCAGCATCAGGACCCAGTTGTGAGGCTTAAAAGATGGCTAGAGTACAGTTTCAGATACAAATTTTTTTTTTTTTTTTTAATGTAACCTACGAGGAAGAACTCTTAAAAGAAGCAGTCATCTACGCCATCCTTCATTGAGCAACTCCCCCCAACAGAGAAACTCGAACATCTCCAATGCATTTGTAACTTATTTTACAATTCAAGAAACTTTGAAATGAATATATTTTTAGATACTTTACAGCAACTAGCCTACAATTACTGGCTCAAAAGAGAAATCAGCATTTTTTTCCCCAATGACCTTTCATGTTTAAAACCATTATGCTGACACAGCCTAGATGAATCAGGTATTCTGTACTAAACCTGTTTTAAAAACGGACCTATTATGTGGAACATAATTAATTCAGGAATAACAAAGCAATCTGATTCTTCATCTATACAACAACAAAAAAAAATCAAATACTGTTGGCTAATTTTTGGTGATAAGCATGACTAATTTATGGTGCTCCTTTAAAGCTGTAAAATGAGTCATTTCAAAAGGTAGCCAGTTGAGAAGTTTGTCATTCGTCATGCTTTCAGCTTCAGGACACCATATGTTTTCTTCAACCTCTGTAGTTTTCTTTATAACTATGTGCTCATTCAAGCAAGGTAAGCTGTTTCACATCTACATTTTCTTCATTTTACTACATTTAACACTCCAACACTAATTAAAGTGTTTCTCTGTAATGCTAATTTCTACATGTTCTAAAACACACATATCCATTCATTAACATCAGCAAACCTACAGATGAAATGTATCAGATATTGGCAATTCATTTGTTTATATAACTTTAGCTGTGTTCCAGCATTCAAAGACTTAGTAGGTAAAGACAAGCTTAGATTTTTGAACATTTGTCTTTATTAAAATATTAACTTCCATTTCTTATGTTGCATGAAAATGTATTTTTTAAAATGTACTACAATAGAAAATTAACACTGCATGTACACAACAAAGACACAACAGTGGCTCACCTTTCCGAATGAGCCCTGACCAAGGACTTTGAGCAGCTCAAACTGGGATGGGTCAGCCTTCTCGCAGCCCTCCTTCACATGGTGAGTGATTGGAATCTCCTTATACGACCCTTCATCCTGCAGAGGTAGAACAGCTTTACAATTACGGATTACATAAGAAAACAGCTGTTACTGAACCAAGGCAGTCATGTAACATTTCTCAACAGTACTCTAGGGAAGGATACTCTCAAAACTTCTCAATAAAAACTGAAAAATAGTGCACCAGACATACAACCTGTACATATAGCACATGAGTTCAACAATGTCTGAACATTTTAATCAGTTTTGGTCCATATACTCTGGATATAAAAAGTATACACACTCCTGTTAAAATATTTTTATAATTTAAAAAATGAGACCAAGATGAATCATTTTGGGAACTTTTTCCATCTTTTGTGTGACCAATAATTTGTCCAATTCAATTCAAAAACAGACATCATCAAAAGAATGGCTTCACTTGAAGAACAAAGTTTTGGAATGGGCCATATCTGAATCCAACTGAAAATATGTGGGACCCAAAAAAGGACTGTGCACAGGATGTACCCTGGCAATCTGACAAATTTTGAGCACTTTTGCAAGGAAGAGTGGGCATTCCCAAGGCAAAATCTGCCATGCTGATAGACCCCTATCAAAAAAGGTCTGAATGCTGTAATAAACACAAAGGGTTCTTCTATAAAGTATTAGTTTAAGGATGTCCATATATGCAACCTCATTATTTTAGTTCTTAATTTCTATTTTTCCACCCTAAAAGATTTCAGTTTATTTTTCAATGGAATTTAACAGATTACAGGTGACATTAAAGGTGGAAAAAGTTCTGAAATTATTAATCTTGGTCTGTTTTAAAAAAATCACAAAACTCTGGCATTTTAACAGGGGTGACATATCCATTTTTATATTTTCAAATATTTTGTTTTTTCAACACAAACTCATATATTGGCATCCCTAATGATCAATAGTAATAAAATCAACAGTAATAAAGATCCTTACAATAATAAAACAAATAAATAAAGACTATAACCACAAGTACGTAAAATTGTCATCTTGCATCAAAGTCAAGTCATATTTACACTGTTTAAAATTGAGTTTATTCAAAATGAATAAAAACTGAATTTCGAAATACACTGAATTTACTGATGACTGTATATACGTAATTATATTTACAGAACATTAAAAAATGGATGAATTTAGGTGATTAGTTATGGAAAAACACTGATGTTAATACAAAATATAAACTAGCACAATCTAAGAAGCATTGATGTGATCAACATAGATGAGATCAACTTTGTTTCTTTTAAGAGCAATCGGACTCTAACAAACGTTTCACCCTCTAACCACAGGAATGATCATTTTCATACCACATTGAGTGGTTTAACGTATGGCAGCTCATGAATACAGTCATCTCTACACCTCAAAATGTGTCATTCTCTGTTTTGAAATGACATTTTGTCCCTCCCGTCGTTAATATGAATGCCGAAGACCTTTGGACGTGAAGCGCGAGGCTGAATATAGATGTTAGGCAAAAGTAACCCCCCTCTTTCCCTCCCCTTGGAGAGAGAAGTGTGAATCAGTATTCCCTGCTGGCTGAATCTATTATAACAGCCGACTTAATGGCATGCCTCGCGGAGAAGTGTGCCACAGTAATTAATTGGCTCCTGCGAGTCAGAAAGCTGTGGGCGAAGAAGCGAGGCAGGACGGGCCTCTCAACGGACTCCACGCAAACCTGAGAGACAGAGATAAGTCCGACGAAAAGTGCCTTTCACTTCAGAGCTGCGAGGAGAGCAAAACAAAAAAAATCCTTCCTGCATTTTTAATCAGAGAGAGAGAGATTGTGCTGGCCTCTGAGAAAGAGGGCTGAATAAGGACTGAAGAGAAGCCTTCGCTAAATGCTAATCAGCTTAACGGGGTGGAAATCTGACCCTCTGCTGTACTGAACAGTACGACACAAACACAAACCCTTTAAGGTGGCCCAATACAAGTTTTACTGATATCAAAAGACTCTCTATGTGCACTGTATTTGTACTTAAATGGGTATTCAATTCTGTAGTTAATGTTCATCAAAGCTCACAACTAGAGGTAAAAGGAGGGAAAAACTCACAGTTCAAATTATATCATTGTTTATGGGGGGATAAATAGGGTCCCCAGCGGTGAAAGATGATTGTTATTTTTGGGTGTCTCTAGTTTCCGACTAGTTTCAGACTTCTTGAAAACATTCTTCTGTAGAACACAAGTAGTGATGGGCCAATCCATGTTTTTTTTCAATCCAATATGCCAATTGGATGAAATGAAATGGCAGTTGACAATACCAACACAAATTCTGATACAAGAGCACTTTTTACTTTAAAATTATCATTAGCATTGTTGATATTGTGCTTAATATTACATCATAAGGCCCAGCACAGAGCACTTTTTAATAGAACAGTCAAAAATATATACAAATGCTCTGAAATGATGTTTCACTTCACATTCAAACAAGCAGCAGCAACAGCTGTAATACTTTGATTCAAATTAAACATTTGAAGTGCAAAATTAAAATAACAGCTTAAAATAATAATTAAAAAAAACTTCTACTACGTTAAATATCAATAGGATTGGCTGCAGCATCTCAACAGTTCAACTTCAGCAGCAACAACTGTGTTACTGGCTGGTCATGGAGTATAATGAAGTTGAGCAACTCTAATCCTTGTAATCCTTTCAGCCTTTGCGTTGTCTTACACATTTCTGGAAATCATCAGAAAGACTGCTGCTTCTGGTATCTTCTTGTCTGTTGGCTCTTCACGTGAAACTTCTGCAGGTGCAAATTAATTTGGTTGTATTGTACGATTGGCTGTGATACTGATAAAAGGTAGAATCGGGCTCATCTCTAAACACAAGTCCATTATTCACGCGCTTGCTACTGAGAAACAGTCCTTGACTTAAAACTTTGGCTTTCACTTGAACCATGTAAACTACTGTCAGCAGTTATAATATAAAACTGACATGAATTAGTAGATTAGCCAACACTGCAGCTTTTCTCTGCCTTCAAGCTTCAGACAAAATTTGTGATGAACACCAGTCCACACTTGCCCAACTGACTAAACGCAATGTGGTGGTCATGGTTATTTGCACAAAGTTGAAATGTGCTGAGCTCTTTTTGCCGCAAAGCAAAGTTGTGTAGAGATGCAGAATAGATCTCTACTGAAATGAAGAGGATCCAACAAAGCGAGATTGCAACTTAGAGTAAAACCCAACTTAAAGCGATCATAGATTTTTTTTTATACTATTCACTTTGATATTACATTATCAGAAGGTGGTTCCATAGTCTTTAAAGGGGAAAATCTCACTATACATAATACTGCAGCACTCCTGTAAGATGTAAGCAGGTATGTATAAAACAGATGTAGCAAAAGTTGTCTGGAGTGTCTCTTTAAAAATGACTGAACTGAAAATAAAGCCTCGTGTTAAAATTAAACATATCAAGCAAGATAAAAATATCGAGTAATGAGAAGTTTCCAAACATCACTCTTCAGGCCATATGTAAATTTTAATAATAGCCTGTTTTGAACTCCCTGTTTTTGTGATGTCACAGAAACCAGTGCATTTATATATTCTAGCATCTTCAGTCTACAGCATATTAGCCCCACCCCTTTCACCTGGACTGCTACACTAGACAGGGCAGTCAATAAGCTCAGAGATAATTTACATATTAAAGTATCTAAAAAAAATATAATGTGAAAATGTTCGTTTTTGTTCATAATTTAATTCAGAAAGGTAAAGTGTCATTTAATATTAGTTACATATAAAGTGATTTATAAAGTAATTTTTTTTGTTGTTTTAATGATGATTAGTATGTTTTATAGGTCATGAAAATATAAAATCCAGTATCTCAAATTATTAGGATATTTTATTAAATAAAACCAAAAAGGATATACAGTTCAGAAATGTCCTAACAAGTATGTTCATTTACACACTCGGTTCTTGGTTGGGTCTCATTTACTGCAAATTACTGAATCAATCAGTTTGTTGCAATACTGAGATGTTATTGAAGCCCAGACTGCTTTAATAGTGGCCTTCAGCTTAGATGCATTGTTGAGTCAGGTGTTACTCATCTTCCATGACAATACCTGGAGAGTTGGCTAGCCAATTAATCAAAGTAATATATCATGGTCAGCAAACTATATGTTTGTAGTTTAGGCACTGTGGGAAGGTGCCAAGTCCTGCTGGAAAAGGAAATTATCCATTACCATCTCCATAAAGAAGTGCTCTAAAATCTCCTGGTAAACGGCTGTGTTGACTTTGTACTTCATAAAATACAGTGACATCAACACCAGCAGATGACATGGATTCCAAACCATCACAGACTGGAAACTTCACATTGGACTTCAGACACCTTGGACTGTATGCCTCTCTACTCTTCCTCCAGACTCTTAAAACTTTGATTTCCTAATGAACTGCAAAACGTATTTTCATCTGAAAAGAGGACTTTGGACCACTGAGAAACAATCCGGTTCATAGCAGTTGTAGCCCCTTTCCTGGATATGTCTATTTGTGGATGTTCTTCATGATCTGCCTCAGTCCACTCCTATTGAAGCTCAAGAAGTCAACATTTCTTTACAATCCTCTCAATGCTACGGTCATCCCTGCTGCTCCCTGCACCTTTTTGACCTTCTATAAAACTTTCCATTAATAAGCTTTGATTATGAATTCTTTGAACAGCCAGCCTTTTCAGCAATGACGTTGTGTGGCTTAGCCAAGAATCTAGACAACTGTCAAGGCAGAAGTCTCTCATGATTGTGGTTGTGTGTGCTGAACTAGACTGAGAGATACACAGTATTTATATTTTTTGTATAGTAATTTACTCAAACTCGAAATGAAATACTCTAACAATTTGAATAATGCAAATGGCAGTTTAACTTCTGAATTAAATTATGAACAAAATTTTACTTTTACCCCCCACTGCCTACTAATTGCGAGAGACGCAGTAGTACATCAGTCTTAAAAGTACAATAAACAAAACTGAATTTCATTTTAAGGGATAAAGAGGGGTTGGAAAATGATCACGTAAACATGAATGGTGACCATTTTCAGAACATAATTGTAAAAATATAGATTAATTGGTTACAATTTTAGTGAATTTCATTATGTAAATAAATTGTACATCAGTACTGCAGCTTTTATTTACACTGAATGTGCCAATCCACTTTAATGCTAGCAATTAATGCTAACACCCAAACATAGAAGTGACATCACCAAAGGACTGCCCACAGTAGACCACAGAAACACTGTGATGACATTAATCCCACACACACACACACACACACACACACACACACACACACACACACACACACAGTATTACTCACACAGTGTGTGAAGGACTCTCCTTCTTCCATTGGCTCATCTGTGATTTGATGCCCATTGACCTGGAAAAAAGCCAAATCACAACATTAGCTAGAACAACAAGTGTTACATCAGAACTTATTTAAGATACCATTTCCTTTTACCGACTGCTCAGCGACAGTATGATCACAAAACTGACATTTCCTGTGAAAGGAAGACCACACATCTGAAACCAGACCACACTCCTCTTCCCTTATATGAGGCATCACTAAAACAGCATCAGTATGAACATCACATGAATTCTGTATCCATGTAGACAACAGCATCTTTTTTTTCTAATCCATGAGCATATTTGATGAAAAGGATTTAAAAATGTTCCACACCAGAGGAAACATAAATCCAATCAAATGTGCTCTTCAGTGTTTTTTACAAAGCTCTTTGTTCTTTAGGTTCTTCTATTATTAAACTATATTCATTTAATGTAAGTAAATAAATGTAAAGTATTGTAAATACCTGCATCCTTGTAAAATTTCAAACTACAAATCCAAACTTTTTCAGAAATTATATATATATATATATATATATATATATATATATATATATATATATATATATATATATATATATATATATATATATATAAGCACATCCACAGTACTGGGAAACAGTTCTGGGACATGGAATTTCAAAATTAAACTTGTCACAAAATGTGCGAACATGTCCAAGTAAGCTAAATTAGACACTCTGAAATCAGATCTCTCCTATTGTTTTATAATTTTTTTCAAAAATTGGCTAAGAATCAAGTCTGTGCTTTAGATTCTGTTAGTTACATGGTTTCCATTGTGCATAAACTTGCTGGTTTATTAAAAACATTATAGTTTTATCATTATGGCACAAACCTATGTATGAAAAGTCTACTTTGGGCATAGACCTCATTCCTGACGGTCCAACCTACACTATTTGATATGTGCCTGTTAAATGGAAACCGTGACTTACACAATTTAAAAACTTACCCAATTCAACAACAAATATATACAATAATTTAGAAAACAAAAAACCTTCTAACATGACAGAAGATGATAAAATGTGTTCATTTATAGCATCAATTATATCCACTAATTAGAATTTATAATAAATTGCATAAGTTACATGGAAACCATAAAAATTAATTCCCAGTACTGTGGATATGCTCATATATAATAATTGCAGCCCCAAGTGGCTTAGCGGACTAAGGCACCGTTAAAATGATCTCAGGACCGCAAGTTCAAATCCTAAGTCAAGCTGCTTGCCTTTGGCAGGTGGGGCCCGAGAGAAAAAAACTGGCCTTGCTCTCTCTGGGCAGGTAAGATGGCACTCTCTTACCAGCACTACTAAGTAATGTTGGCTGGCACTGACATTAATAAATTCATGCGATGACTGAGCAGCATCAAGGAGAACATCTGGATAGATTACTACTCAAACTAGTTCACAACTAGGGATGCACCGATACCGATACCAGCATCGGGTATCTGTCCGATACCACGTGCGTGTACTTGTACTCGTATTCATAAAAGTGCTCCGATACTACAGGATCCGATACCAGCGTGATGGGAGCTTCGTTTCCTTCTAACAGACAGTATTAGTTTGAGCCACAAAATAAATAAATAAATAAAATTAAAAAATAAAATTAAAAAAAGAAGACGACGACTACGTACGGCAGCCAAGCTGAACAAGCCACTTCACGGCAGCGTGACTTTAACCAGTCTGGTAGTAGAGAAGGAGCAGCTATGTCCGCGGTGTGGAGGTATTTCCAAGTGAATGAACGAGACGAAAACTAAATAAAAACTAATATTTTAAAATGAAAACTATGACTAAAAGTATTAGACTTTTAGTCAACGAATAAAAACGAAAGTCACAGAATGACTAAAATAATGTTTTTGTCCAGTAATCCGCTTTTTAAAGTAAACCTGCCGCACGTCTGACTTCATCAAAGCACGCTAAGCTCCTGTCACACTGCTGAAGCTTAACAACACAACGTGCTGACGTCACAGCCGCAGCTTCGACGGAAAATAAGAAGCGATTTATGGAGTAATTTCACTTTCACTGCCACACAAAACA
>BRDA01006880.1:0-12313 GCA_036984385.1 Crenuchus spilurus
ACACACACATATATGCACAGACATACACGCCCAGCAATGGGGAGCAACCTTCTGTAACACCCAGGGAGTAGTTGAGGTAGTTGCCTGGCTCAACTGTACTTCAGATTTTTCTTGTCACTTCAGGGGACTGAACCTTCTTCTCTAAGTGAGAGTGGCGCAGTGACCAGTTAATAATATTTACATTTTTTTAATGCCAGCTTATTTCCCTATTAAATACACACTGTCATATCAGAATATTATGATCACCCCTGATGTGGAATGAAACTGTCATGGCAATCAATGGCACTTTCCTTGTTGCTTTTGTGTTCATTATAGATGTTAACTAGTCCACTGTGGTGTGTTGATTCCTCTGTACCACTTGGTCATCATTCCCTTCTGGCATCAGTGGCCTGTGGGGCACCACTGTTATGTTGTTGGGAGGCACTCAATATACAAGAAGCCTAATCTCAATACACTTTCACTACAGCTGCTCTAGAACCCACATGACAACTTTTGGACATCAGTCAAATCAGATCATTTCTCCATGATGATGGTTTTACACTCAGCTACAACTGACTGGTGTGCTCACTTATTTATACATGCAGTAAACCCTGTCACATGACATCTGTGATGTCCCAGGCCAAGTTAATTCTAAAACATATAAACACCATTAATACAATAAGTAGTGAATTTCTGTGTGAATTTGTTGACTTAACCTTTTCCAAGCCTCTCCTCATGGCAGGCCAATATTTACTGTAGTTCTCATCCAAGTCCAGGTTTGGTTAATCAGTACTTCATTATGCATCTGGAATTGAACAACTCCATGTGAAGCATTGAGCAGAACGTCTGGAACCAAACTTTGTTCTTCAAACTAGCTCAACTTTTTCAAAATCAGAAATCGAATTTACTTTCTACAGAATTTGTTTTGGTTTGTATTTATTTATATGATTTGTATTCCACAAAGTTTCATGAGTTTGAATCCTGATTATGCTGCTTGCCAATCAGCAGCTGGTGCCCGAGAGAGCAAAATTGGCAGTGCTCTCTTTGGGCAGGTAAGATGGCACTCTCTCCCCACCACTACTAAGTAATGTCGGCTGGCTCAGGTGTCTGCCAGGCGATCCATCAAAACTGAGAATTCTGCATTTTCCTCCAAGACTGTTGGCTGCGTGCAGCAGTTAGAAAAGAGGCGGAGCTTAACTTCACATGCATCAGAGGGGGCCTGTGCTAGTCTGCACCCTCCTAGAATCAGGGACATTACAAGTGATAGAGAGAGTCAACAAATGGGCAGGTTAATTGGCTACCAAACACACTGGTGAGAAAATCAGGTAAAACAAATTAAAATAAAAAAATAAAATATAAAAGCTAAGTCAATGAGAAAAGAGCAGCAGGATGTTTCTACTGGACAGTCCTCAACATTGGGCTTAAGCTGGTTGCTTTTTGGAAAATACCCTCTGTGTTTTAAGATGGGCAACAAACACCTTGCTAAGATAAATAATTTTAAATAATGTGACTAGGTGCCTAAGAGTTTTGTATAGTATATAAAGTGATTTATAACATGTAAGAGAGCTTACTAAACAGGTTTACAGTATTTTAATATCAAAGCAATGTGGAGAGTTTTTACACTGAGGAGTAAATGTTAGAAATGTGGTGAAAATATATATTTTGAAGTCATCCTTGATGTCAAAATGAGAAAGAATTGAACTATAGCCCACTATTTTTACCATGAGCAATAATAATGTACCAGTTAATAATGTATCAAATATTATAATGGTACCAGCTTTGTAATATATATGATTTATTATATTGTATATAAGGAGGAGTATTGTATGGCATTTTTAATGAAAAAAGACTTTAATATCTCTCTTATGCCACTTTTAGCCTGACATTAAAGTTACTAATGTCTTTAATGGTGTCAGTTTATTTCCTTAGTAAATATATTATATAGTATGTACTATATTGTATAAAAGAGGAATGTAACATGGCAGACATGGTGAAAAAAGATTTTAATATTTAGTATGCCACTTTAATGTCTTATGCCACTTTTAGTCTAAGTGATATTAAAGTTATTAATGGTGTCAGCTTATGTCCACAGTAAATAAAGTATTTTATTTTGTATATAAAGAGAAAAGTAACATGGCAGTTAATGTGGGAAAATAATATCTAAGCTTTTAGCCTAAATGACATTAAAGTTACTAATGATCAGCTTCCTAAACCACTGTAATATTTCTGTAAAAGCCTTTAATTAACTATTTTAATACGTGCTCAGGAGAGTTATATTAAACTTTTTTATAAATAATACTAATAAGATAATTAAAAAAATAAATACTTAAAAATAAGCCTGAAACAGATGAAACACACTTTAATATCTGACATCATGTGCTTTCTCATCAAACCAAGAAGTTGCAGCGAGTACTCCACAACATCCGGGCATTCCAGCGCTCGCGCAGAATCGGAATGGCGGAGGTAAGTCGGCGGAGGGCTTTCGGGGAGGAAGACGACGAGTGAAAAAGCCCGTCGAGCTGCGCCGTGTTTACAAACGTTTTCCGCGCAGAACGACGCCTCGGGACGCTGCCGGTGACACCGGGTGCTCGGAAAGCAGCACAAAGCGGCGCCGAGCTCACAAACGAGGAAGTTGTGGAGGGCGGTGCTGTGGCGTCCGTGTCGCTGCTGTGTCTCTGTGGAAGAAGCGTTCCTCACACAGGAGGAAGGAGAGAAAAGCCCTCACAACAGCACGCCGGTGGTGCTGAACTGCTGTACGCCGGAAAGACGAGGCGAAGTGAGAGAAAAGACGTGATAAGAGTGTGTCAGCGCTCCCCGCGTCCCCCCCAAACACCACTTTGAAACTATTTCCTCCTCGCACCGGTGGAGAGAGGCTCGACCGTTCAGCACCCAGCGAGCAGGAAAGCGCCCTGCTCACCCGCTCCGTCAAGTAGCCTCCAGTTTGGCTTCTAACTTGGCCACGCGCTGCTGCTCTGCTCCCCCTGTTCCAGCCAACAGAACCCCAGAAGGAGCTTCTCAGCCTGGCCAGTGAGTGCTGATGTACTTTTTCTCTGTGTTGACATGCAGCAGAAGTTTCACTCTACATGCACTCGAGGCCCACAAGTGCTAAAGGTTGACTGAAGATCTTGGCCCAGACTATGAGGTTAGAAAGGACTTGATCTACACTCCTCAGTAAAGAGAATGGTTCTTTGTAGAAAAATCAACACTCAAAGAACCCAAGTGGTTACTTTCCAGTAACACTGGAAAAGTGTTGTAGATGGTTCTATACAGAACCTTTCTGAAAATAGTTCTATTTAGCAACAGAAAGGGTTCTGCAATGTCAAACTTGTAATACTAAAGGAACCCTTTTTGGTGCTAGAACCATTTTCCAAAGGCTTCTGTACACACTTAAAAAAGATGGTTCTGTATAGAACCTTGAATCTTGCATGGTGAAACGGTTCTTCAGCTTGATGAGGAATGTGATGTAGATGGTTCTACATAGCACCAAAAAAAAGTTCCTATTACAAACGTGACATCAAAACTACAACAGAACACTTTGGTTCTGCATAGAACCACTTTCAAAAGGGTTCTGTACACTCTTAAAAGAGATGGTTCTTCAATAGAGAAATGGTTCTGTATATAACCTTGAACCTTGCATGGTGAAATGGTTCTTCAGCTTGATGAAGAATATGCTGTAGATGGTTCCATGCATTGTTTTAAAAATGTTTTCAAGGGTTCTTTAGTAAAGAAATTTGTCCTATATAGAATCATGAACACTTAAAGAACCCTTCGTGTGGATAGAGTTCTTTCCATGGAGAAACGGTTCTTCAGATTGGTGAGAGATGTGCAGTAGATGGTTCTATGTAGATGCCTTTTGAAAATGGTTCTGTATATCACCAAAAAAGGGTTTCTCTATTATTACAAGCTTGACAGTGTAACTACAGCAGAACCCTTTTGAGGACTATGTAGAACCATTTTCAAAGAACCATCTTTTTTTAACAATGTATGGAAGCATCTACAGCACTTTCCTCATCAATCTGAAGAACCCTTTCATCATGCAAAGAACCCTTTGGATTCCTTGAGTGTTCATGTTTCTATATAAAACCATTTTCTTTACTAATGAACCCTTGAAGAACCATCTTTTCTTGAGGGTACTTTAAGAAAGAGGAGAGAAGTTTCATGTGTTGGAGCTCTTTAGTCTGGCAGATGTTTTGTGATCAGAAACTTTAGTGACTGTCCTGGTTCTTCTGTGTTACAGCTGTGCGGATGGGCTCCAAGGATAAGCGCCAACACGTTCTCTGCCTGGGCTATGCAGGGCCTCTGGACCTGTCTCCTCAAACATCTGCACCCTTAGAGGAGCAGCAGAAGATTCTGGGTGCCTGGGAGGTGCAGCCGGAGAAGATGGCTGCACGCCACCATTCGGTGAGTGCAGCTTCTCAGTCTTCCACACCTGTGCTTTTTAGGACGAGGGTTGGCCCCCCTCTTCTTCATAAGGAAGTGGTTGGAGGTTTGTTTAACAACTGTGCCACCCTCAGAGAACCAGTGTTGAGTGATAAGCAAGTGTTTACAGTGTAATTGTTGATATTCAGTGAATTTAAATTAGCTTGAGGTTGCTGGGCCTTTACATCATCAAACTCAAACATTGTCAAACATTCAACATAGTGAGCTTCAGTAGTATTTGGATTTTCACAGATTTTTCATTGTAAATGTCGTTTTTTGACATTTTTTTAGAAAGTGTTGATTTTTCAGCTTAATTGCGATGTTCATCCACTTTTAAATGAATTTTATTTACTCTATTATCCCCATTGGGAAGTTTGCATTGGAGGCAGTTTCCCCAGAGGAATAATACATTATGTTCAGTTCAACTCATTTTAGATAAAAGTTTTAGAACCTGTAGCATGTTCTTGTATATATTTACTTCATTCCAAGTCATGTATTCCGTGCATGTGCTCCACTGTTCTTTAAGTTCTTATTGATTTCAGTCCTGTGGTTTGTTTTATGCATGGTTACACATGATTTATTCCACTTAGATTAATGTAAAATCATTTGTTCTTTTAGTAGAAAATGTTTATGGTTGTCTGAATGCACAGGATTTTTGGTAGACTTCTGGTTCCTTTTAATGTAACTTTAAGTAGAAAGTGAAGGTAGTGAAACTATTCATGAAATGCTTAGCAAATCAATGGCACTACCTTCACCACATTTTGCAGATGAAGCAATTATGATATTTTTTAGATGTGAGGAACACTAGTTATGGCATTCACAATGGTAGCTACCCTTTGCTTTCAGTTTAAAAGTTTAAGAGTTGCTGTTTGACAGCTTCATTTAAGTATCTTCATATTAACCAATAGGATTTGTGAACTTCATTTATGTTACTTAGAAGGATCGATGTATTTTATTTAGACTGTTTGAATTGTAAATAATTTGAGACGAGTAATGGAACTTTTGCTGTATTTGTATTCTTGTATGTGTATTAAAGTGCTATTAATCATATTTATATTGCAACCAGTAGCAACGTCCATGTTGTTGGTTATAAAATTGACGGGTTACTACATCCCTGTTACTTGGCTTTGATGTAATCTAGAAAACTTAAGTACAATCATTGTAGCTATCACAGTTCTCTGTTGACTTAGTCAAAAGATCAGTATGCTATCCAAGCAAGGGAGGTGGATGCCATATTGCGAGACTTCAGTAATACATGAAGCTTCATTTATACAACCTTGGCCCAGTTTGTATTCTGGGATTATGTACACCTGGGGTGCACAATATGTCGATCACGATCTACCGGTTGATCACAAAGGTCGTGTGGGTAGATCGCATGGCATTAAAAAAAAATAGACGTCAGCCTATCATCCGTCCTCGCTATAAAACATCTCACTTGATTGATATACAGGGAGACTGGGCGAGCACTAGGACCCAGCGGGATTCCAAGCCGCTCAATCTGAAAATCCTGTTTCCCTTTAGACCGCCCACAAGCTCATTCGATTGGCTCTGCCGTTTCTTGCTAATGTGTGATTGGATGTCTCCGCTGTCGCTTCATAAAACAGGGTCTGGACTTATAAACCACCGTTTTTCAAGTTGACCAGCAGTCCGTGTTCACCTGTCACTGTTCTTAACATGTATGTTTGTTCTGCCTGTGTAAGAAGCCTAAAACTGACCATTTCCATACGGACTGGAGGACTTTTTACTGTTATTTTTGAAGTGTGTTTGCCTTGACTGCATTATTCATTGTCAGCCTTTTCACACATGAAGATCATTAAGTCCAAGTATCGTTCACTATGACTGATGATGATTTGGAGGTTTTCTTGAGGTTGGCTATCAGCAACTACTGTCCAGACTATGCATCTCTGACTGATTCCATTCAGTGCAAGTCATCAGAGTAAAGTAGGCTAATGTCAAAACATGTACACAGTTGTTCATGTAGTTATTGAAGGTACACCAGCATACATTGTGCACAAATTGTCAGTATATTTATAAATAAATATGTCTTGTATTTTTATATTAGGTCGATCATTTTGACTTGGTCATTAGATAAGTAGCTCGCAGGCTGAAAAAGTGTTTGCAGCCCTGATGTACACAGTCATGTTGTCATTATTTTCTTAATAATAAAACTGCTTCAGTTAATTGAGGTTTGTGGGCACAGCTCACTTAATTTAATTAGGCTGAAGTCTGGACTTTGGCCCATTGCATCTGTTCTATAGAAGATTTGATGGTGTGCTTGAGATCATTGTCCTCCAGCATGGCCCATTTTCAGCCAAGCTTTATCTGTCAGATGTATGGCCTCGCATTTGATTCTAGAAAACCTGGTACACAGAGGATTTCATGGTTGACTCAATGACTGCAAGGTGCCCAGGTCCTGCAGCTGCAGAACAAGCCCAAAGCATCCCTCCACCACCGTGCTTGACCATTGGTATGAGGTGTTTGGATTGCTCTGTGTATTATGGTCAGACATCTCTGCTTTGATCTTGTCTGTCAAAAAATTATTGTGGTTTGCACACATACAATTTTGCCAACATAAGCCATGCTTCCATGTATTTTTTGGAATGATATACATGTGCTTTCTCCTGGCAACCCTTCCAAACAAGCTACTTGTTCAGTCTTTTTCTAATTGTACTGTCATGAACTTGAACATTTAACATGCCAACTGAGGCCTTTTTTGCATTGCACAGTCTTGAGAAGTGTGGCAACGTTCTTGGATGTTTTCCACTTGAGAATAATCTTTCTGATGGACTTCAAATTGCTTGGAAACAGTTGCTTCTCTAAGATTATTGATGTCTTTCATTTTTGGCACTGTTAATGTACCTAAATACTTCAGACTAGCAAACTACCTAAACATCTGTTTATAGAGGTGGTCTTACTTGTTGAGGATCAGTTAATCAGGGGCATTTGATTAGCAGGACCTGGCTGCTACTTACCCTCTTATTCCTATGAAGAGTGCACTTAATTTTTCACACACTGCTTCTGCTTTTTACATAGTTTTTGTTAAATTAATAATGACTTGGAGTAAGTTGTCATATATTGTTATTAATCTGAGGTTGTACTTGCCTCATTTTAAGACATTTTAATGATCAGACAATTTTATTATAATGTCCTGATATGTTAAACCATGGAATTCAAAGTGGGTGTACTTTTTTCACATGATTGTATGCTAAACCTTTAATGGACAGGAGATTTTAGGCCTGCGGGATGCATGCATATACTGTAACCAAAACTTTAACTTTAACATAAATTGTAACAATGTTACATAGCAAACGTGTTGATGAATTGTTAACTGGACTGCTGACTGAACTTTGTGGCATATAGTTTGTCATTTTATGTACCCAAATTTATGCTAACTCATGAGAATGATTTAACAAAGACTATACAGGCTGTGTATTTTATGTCAGGACCATCGAAAAGTGGACAAATATGCTTAACTGGTAAGATTTAGTATTTGCTGGGGTTTATTTGACCCTCCAATGGCGGCGCGCATAGACGCAGCGGCTTTGTGCTCATACGTAAGGGTGTTCAGAGACTGTGCAGACCAGCTAACAGGGATCTTCACTAAAATCTTCAACCTGTCCCTGGCACAGTCTTCTGTTCCAACGTGCCTCAAAACATCTACTATATAGTCCCTTTACCCAAAAAAATCTCCCATAACCAGCCTCAATGACTACAGACCTGTTGCACTCACACCAGTGGTGATGAAGTGCTCTGAAAAACTGGTTAGAAGGCACATCATGTCATTTTTGAACCCCACTTCTGATCCCTACCAATTTACTTATAAGGCCAAAAGGTCAACAGAGGATGCAGTAACCACCGCCATCAACACAGCGCTGACCCACCTGGAGAAACAGGGGACTTACGCCCGTCTCCTCTTTGTAGATTATAGCTCAGCTTTTAACACCATTCTCCCAAATGGTCTCGTAAGGAAACTGCTGAACCTCGGACTACCTCACTCCACATGTCTTTGGATTAAGAACTTTGTCTGGCCGCTTGCAAAGGGTTAGGGTAGGACCACATGTCTCCACAGATTTCATACTCGGTACCGGTGCCCCTCAAGGCTGCGTAATGAGCCCCCTGCTCTTCACACTCCACACCTCTGACTGCACCCCTATCTACACCAGCAACACCTTCATCAAGTGTGCGGATGACACCACAGTAGTGGGGTGTATCACTGGAGGAGATGAGTCTGCTTACAGGGATGTGGTGAAACGGCTGACAGCATGGTGTAGGGGAAATAACCAGGTCCTGAACACATCTAAAACCAAGGAGCTAATCTTGGACTTTAGAAAAAACTAAACAGATATTCAGCCCATTCTCATTGACTGGGTCTGTGAGGAAAGGGTCAGGGACTTCTGTTTCCTGGGAGTCTACATAGAGGAGAATCTGTCATGGGAAAAGAACATCACACGGATGGTAAAGAAGGCACAACAAAGGCTCTACTTTCTGAGAATCCTCAGGAAGAACAACATCAACCAGAGATTACTTGTGTCTTTTTACCGTTGTACTATGGAGAGCATCCTCACATACTGCCTCTGCACATGGTTTGCCAGCTGTACAGTAGCAACAGGAAAACACTCCAAAGGGTTACCAAAACAGCAGAGAAGATCATTGGGTGTCCTCTGCCTACACTTGAAGACCTTTTATGGCTCTTACTGTCTCAGTAGAGCCAACAACATCCTAAAGGACCCTTCTCATCCTGGCCACTCCGTTTGTGCCACTGCCGTCAGGCAGACGGTACTGAGACATCAAAGCTAGAACTAACAGACTGAAAAACAGTTTCTACCCAGCTGCTGTGAGAGCTATGAACACACTGAAATTAAATTGACATGCCACATGCACAATAATTGCAATATTCAGTACAATATTGTTAGAACTTGATTTTTATTTATTTATTTATTTTGTCTTATCGCTGCTTTCTTATTTAAAGTATTTTTTAAGTGTTTTTAGTTTTTTTTTTTATTATGCACTGAAAGTCTTGCACCTTACATACTGGTTATAATGACAATAAAGAGTCTGTCTGTCTGTCTGTAAATATTTTTATTTCTTTATTTTTTTTGAATGGTTTACCCCCGATTTTCTCCCAAATGTAATTTTGTGGCCAATTAACCCCGCCCTTTTATGATCTCACCCTATCGCAATCACTTGCAATGTCCCTGACTCTCTTTGGGAGGGGGCAGATGAGCACAGGTCTCCTCCAACACCAGTGACTTCAAGCCCCTTTTTTTCCCGAACTGCTGGTGATCCATCGCCGCCGGGCTGCTAACAAGCTCGGAGGAAAGCGCAGATCCCCAGTTTTTATGGATCACCTGGCAGACACCCGAGTCAGTTAACATTGCTTATAGTGCTAGGGAGAGTGCGCCATCTTGCCCACCCAAAGAAAGGGCACGGCCAGTTTTGTTTTCTTGAGGCCCCGGCTGTCGATGGCACTCTAAAAACAGCATGATCAAGATTCACACTCACGATCCTTGGATCATAGTGGCAGTGCCATAGTCCGCTGAGCTTCTTGGGGCCTGAAATTTTTTTTAAACATCTGTCCATTTTGATTTCTGGATGATATGGACTGAGCAAAGACTTTAAGCAGTAGAACATTAGTAAGTTCAACTCTCAGCTTATGCAGAAGACTCATTACTAGGGCTGGGTATCATCACTGGTTTCTGGAAATGATTCGATTAAGATTCACAAGGTCCTAGTTTGATTTAATATTCGATTAATTTAAGAGATTAATTTTAGAGATCTAATGTTGTAATTGTACAAGGAAAACTCAACCTACCATTATTACTAATATTAGTGTTTTATTGTTTAATTTCTGTATTGTTTTATTTGGATACCCATTAGCTGTTATTGAAATAGCAGCTATTCTTCCTGGGGTCCCACAAACATAACTTATGTAACAAACAATCACACATCAAGTGTTTACATGAAGAATTAACCCAAAACACGCACACACACCTCACATTTTACCATGAAGTGTGTGTGTGAAAGCTTGACTGACGGTACACAGAAGCAGAAAGGTCAGAGTTGGTGTGTGTGTGTGTGTGTGTGTGTGTGTGTGTGTGTGTGTGTGTGTGTGTGTGTGTGTGTGTGTGAGAGAGAGAGAGCAGCACACTGATCTCGTAGTTGTACTCTGTGAGTTAATGGAGATTATAAATGTACTTTCTGTTTCACTAAATTTACGGTAATTTTTTACACACATTGAACCTGAGCGTTAAATGTAAATATGAGTGTTGTTTATCGCTAAGCTTTCCAAAGGCTGCGGAATAAGAGAGAAAACCGCTTCTGGATAGTTTTACGTAATCTGCGTAGTGCGCTCATGCATGTGAACAGAAGCTGTCGAATACCATTGTGCAGTAAACGGCGGCAAAATTTTGCTACAAATTTAGGCAAATATGTAGAGAAATAGTCTAATATTAAAGTTTGATCTCAGGTTTAAATGAATCAATATCGGACCATTCAAATGAAGATCGATTAGAATAAAAAAATCTATTTTTTTAAACCCACCCCTACTCATTATTTACATGCAGGAGCTCACGCAGACCTAAAACTAGAATGTTTAGGCTTTCTCATCCATTCTACAGAATCACCAGAAATGACCCTGTGCATGTTGGCATAGAACACATGTAGTAGAGTTTAAGACTTTAATTGTGTATTTATTTTTTGTGTGTGTTTCATTTATCCTGACTGGCTCACTTTACTACACGGAAAATGTATGCATGCAAATAGTAGAGATTCCTTAAGCTGAAGGGCAGGTTCAAATCCAGTTCTGGAGGGTTGGCGTCCAGTATGGTTTAGTGAGTTTACCTTATTCAATTAATCTGTTAGTTGCCATGTTTAATTGATGTATTTGAGCCGGGAAATCACCAGAATGTTCTGAACACTGGCCTTCCAGGAAGAGATTTAACCATTTGGGAGAATGACATGTGCTTAGTGACATTGTCATTCTCTTGAGACTCAGCTCATGGACAGGTGTCTTTACATTTTTCTTTAGAATTGCTGATATAATTTTGAACATTGTTTTGTCGAAGATGATGAGGCCTGGATGCAGCAAAACAGACCCAAACCATTATACTACCACCTAGGGCTGGGTGATATGGACCAAAAATTATATCTCAATATTTTTAGCTGAATATCGATATACAACATATATCACGATATGTTTTCGTCACATAAGGTAATAAGGTCACTTCTCAGTCAAAGATACATGTCACAGCCAAATGTCACAGACACTTTTATTACTATTCAGCCATCAATGTACAAACCGGATTTCAAAAAAGTTGGGACACTAAAGAAATTGTGATTAAAAACTGAATGCAATGATGTGGAGATGGCAAATGTCTATTTTATTTATAATAGAACATAGATGACAGATCAAAAGTTTAATCTGAGTAAATGTAACATTTTAAAGGAGAAATATGTTGATTCAAAATTTCAGTGTCAACAAATCCCAAAAAAGTTGGGACAAGTAGCAATAAGTGGCTGGAAAAAGGAAATTGAGCATATAACGAACAGCTGGAAGACTAATTAACACTAATTAGGTCAATTGACAACATGATTGGGTATAAAAAGAGCTTCTCAGAGTGTCAGTGTCTCTCTGAAGCCAAGGTTGTAAGAGGATCACCAATTCCACCCTTGTTGCGCAGAAAGATAGTGCAGCAATACCAGAATGGAGTTACCCAGTGCAAAATAGCAAAAACTTTTAAGTTATCATCATCAACCGTGCATAACATCATCAAAAGATTCAGAGAATCTGGAACAATCGCTGTGCATAAGGATCAAGGCCATAAAACTCTACTTGATGCTTGTGATCTCCGGGCCCTTAAACATCACTGCACCTCAAACAGGAATGCCACTGTCAAGGAAATAACAGAATGGGCTC
>BRDA01006880.1:18541-41908 GCA_036984385.1 Crenuchus spilurus
CCCTAATGCACACTTATTAGTCTGTAGAAAGTAGGTTGAACATGCATGAAATATTCTTTAATAGATATTAACTATAACATACATACATACATACAAAAAGGACACACCTTCTCATTCAATGTTTTTTTTTCCTACATTGTAAATAAATACTGAACTCATCCAGACTATGAGTGAACACATAAGGAATCATATAGTAAAACTTAAAAGTGTTAAACAAACCAAAATTTGTTTTAGATTTTAGATTCTTCAAAGTAGACACACAACTGATGTCTCAAACACATTAAGAGGCAAGAAATGCAAGTCATGAACTCTTGACAAGACACAGCTGTTAACTGAAAGACATTCCAAGTGACTACCTCATAAAGCTGACTGAGAAAATTCTGTTACAGATTTTTTATTGATTATTATTATTATTATTATTATTAATAATAATAATAATAATAATAATAATAATAATAATAATAATAATAATAATAATAGCAGTAGTAGCAGCAGTAGTGTTTAAGTCTTTGTTTCAGTTTTATAGTTAAGAAAGTTTGGCATACAGTCTGTAAATGTAAATATAGGGCTTTCTGTAAGAGGACATGGTTGCCAGATATTCAACAAGTGACTCTAACATTCACAGTCACAAATCTGAAATGACCAGCAGGAAAATGACCAAATGTAGACATAATGACAGACTTTCTGGTTATCATTATTTAATGCTCTTATAGAAACGTGTTGTTGTTGTTATTATTATTATTGTTGATAACTTTTTAAATGAACATGTTACAGAACATGTGTATTTAGTAAAAAGTGCTGTATTAACAGGTAGTCAGAAGTTAATAAACAGAAAGTTGGGGTTCAGTACCTGCTGCGAGGCAGACTGGCAGTAAGAGTCTGAAGATGAGTCCACAAACCACCTCAGAGGCCATGACTGACTTATCAGCTCAGTCTGTCTGACTTCAGGTCCAGTCTTCAGGTCCGGGGTAACAGAACATCTCTCACACTCCTCTGAGTCCTCCTGAACTTTCTCTGCTTCTGTCTCCACATTCAGACCCAGATCTCCTCACCATAAGCCTCCCAGCACAGCTGCTCTTCTTTATTATCTGAACACCAGCACAGACACTGAACACCGCCCTGCTCCTCTTATCTCTCATTCCTCAGTCTGCCCCCCAAAACCAGCGGCCCAGCATCACGTGACCAACAACAAACAACAAACAAACACAAACAAAGTCTTCTCGGTTATTTTAACCAAGTTTCAGAACCTGGAGGTGCACAGAACAGCTGCACACACGCTCACATTTTCGTCCTACTCAATGAAAAGTTGTACGGTCCAATCAGGGAGCTCCTGAAGGCGGGGCGATCATTTTACCCCCGCCCATGTTCCGTGAAACCCCGCCCCCAGTTGTGGAACTGGCTATAAAACCGTACTCACAAAATATCCACCAGTCAGCGGCTAGAATCATAAACAGTGACAGGTTTACTCATCAGATTGTGTTTAATGTCTACATCTGATTGAAAAATAAGACAACATAAAATATTCAACATAAAACACCTTCATACATAGTGTGATAGTAAGATTTACTTATGATGTATATGCTGTATATATGTAAATAAACAAAATATCTCTCAACAGGTCCTAGGTTGTCAGTATATATAAGCAAGTTTATATATATAAACTTGCTTTAGTCATATACAGGTGCAGCTCAATAATTTAGAATATCATCAAAATTAATCCAGTAATTCAGTTCAAAAATTGAAACTCATATATCATATATATCCATTACACACAAAGTGTCTATTTCAGGGTTTATTTATTTTAATCTATTTATTTATTTATTTTAATCTATTTATTTATTTAATAAAACAAATAAACAATGGCAACCCAAAATAAACTGATAAAAATAAACAATGGCAACCCAAAAGTCAGTATCTCAGCATTGGAATATTATATAAGACCAATTCAAAAAGTATTTTAACACATACATGTTGTTCTACTGAACAGTATGTACAGTATATACACTCAGTACTTGGTCGGGGCTCCTTTTGCATGACTTACTACATCAGTGTGATGTGGTATGGAGGTGATCAGCCTGTGGCACTGCTGAGGTGTTGTTGAAGCCCAGGTTGCTTTGATAGCGGCTTTCAGCTCGTCTGCATTGTTGGGTCTGGTGTCTCATCTTGACAATAACCAATTGATTCACAATGTTTTGTGACACGAAACTACACATTATGGGGTTTACAGTTTAATCTTGTTGAAAGATGATTTGCTTTAGCCAAATATGTATGTATGCACACACACACACACACACACACACACACACACACACACACACACACACTAACTACATCAGTCTACAATGTTTTAAATATCATTTAACTTCTCCTCATTAGCATGTTGTTATTGTTTCCTCTTCTAAAGACGAATTCATGCATATTTAACCCCGTTTCTACAAATAAGTATGAATTAGGACTGACTGTATATTTATGAAGTGCACTTAAGTCTACTTTTAAGAATCTGAGACATTTGAAATTACTAAACTCTAAAAAAATAAAGCTTTGGGTAAAATAAATAAATAAAAATAAATAAACGCAACGGTTTGCAATAGCTTTCCTGAGTTGTGTCAACTTCTTGTACAATTACACTGATCCAACAAAGTATTTTAAGTACGGTCACTTCGTTTTTCATAGTAGAAAGCATTTTTAAATAACATGAACTTAATAACTGTCACTGTCCTCAGATTTTAAGTTAGCTGAACATAAAATCATGCCTCTATTTATATAATTAAGTAGGTGGGTGGACAGATGGATAGATAGATAAGTAGACTTTCTGGTTTTTATTTGTTATAAAAATAGTTTTTATTGATTATTATTATTGTCTTTGTTTCAGCTGTATGGTTCTGTAAGTTTGGCATACAGTCTACATGAATGTAAACAGAACTTTCTGTAAATGAGAAGTTGGTTGACAGATTTTTAGCAAGGGATTCTAACATTTACAGTGACAGTAGCGCCCTCTACCGGCACAACATAAATTTGCTGGAATTTAAGTGTCTATTAATGTGTGTGATAATACTTTGATGTTTTGAAGTTCTGATTTGTAACATATTATTTATTACAAACCATCACACTTTTGGCTTTGGGATATTAGAGTTTGATTTCTCTCTTTCAATAAGACCTAAATGATTATATAATCAACCTGATATTTCAATTGTTTTGACTGCTGTGACAAGAAGGCACATCATACTCTACTAGAAATATAATAGGAGCAGTTTCTTACCAAATAAGGTTTAGACAAGGCCACGGCCAAGACATTTTCAAGGCAAGAGTGTTTTAAATTAAGGGTAGGATTTCCTTTGGGTCGCTTAGGATAACAAATATGAGGTGGTTTAATCTGCATCCAGGTCAGATTAGAAATTAGATAAAAGTAAGACACAATTTCACTGTATTAATGGAGAACCATGCTTATTAAAACTGCATTAATTTGTAAAAAAAATAAATAAGCATACATAAAAAAGAAAGGACGTGTGTGTAGTAGTGTATCACCTTTTTTATTATAACTGTGTCAGGACTGTGGATCTGACACAATGGAGTCCAGCACGGCAGAAAAAAAATCTCTATATAAAACCATCAGTCAACATCATCAACAACAAAACAGAATGTTCACAACCATAGTTTGTGTAGCAGTCCATAAGAAAAACATTAAAAGGTGAATTTGGACAAGTGCAGTGTCTTGCTAGCTTTTTTATGAATTCCCTCAATACTAAGCCAAAGACTGTTCAGCATTGAATATGACTGATAGACTGAAGCAGAGTTGACCACTGGACTAAAGGCTGGAATATGTGGATCAGGGCTTTGTTTCCAAATTACAAACATGATCACTGCTTAAGACTTGTTATTCCTTTTATGCATCTTTTGGGAAAACAGGACCAGAACTAACATTCATTTGGATGCATGAAAAATCTACACCTAAACATCCTCCGACTTCAGTCTGCAGAACGTTTAGTAGGTCAATACACAAGCACTATGCACACAACATACTATTCCACAACACTGTGGCATAGTATACAGTGGTGCTTGAAAGTTTGTGAACACTTGTGAATTTGTGAATAAATAGGACCTAAAACAACATAGGTTCTAAAAGCAGATAAAGAGAACCCAGTTAAACTAATGAGACAGAAATATTATACTTAATCATTTATTTATTGAGGAAAATGACCCAATATGACACATTTGTGAGCAGCAAAAGTATGTGAAACTCTAGGATTAGCAGTTAATTTGAAGGTGAAATTAGAGTCAGGTGTTTTCAATCAATGGGATGACAATCAGGTGTGAGTGGGCACCTGTTTTATTTAAAGAACAGGGATCTATCAAAGTCTGCTCTTCACAACATGTTTGTGAAAGTATATCATAGCATGAACAAAGGAGATTTCTGAGGAGCTCAGAAAAAGAGTTGTTGATGCTCATCAGGCTGGAAAAGGTTACAAAACCATCTCTAAAGAGTTTGGACTCCAACAATCCACAGTCAGACAGATTGTGTACAAATGGAGGAAATTCAAGACCATTGTTACCCTCTTCAGGAGTGGTCGACCAACAAAGATCACTCCAAGAGCAAGGCATGTAATAGACAGCGAGGTCACAAAGGACCCCAGGGTAACTTCTAAACTAATGGCTAATGTTAATGTTCATGAGTCCACCATCAGGAGAACACTGAACAACAATGGTGTGCATGACAGGGCTGTAAGGAGAAAGTCACTGCTCTCCAAAAAGAACATTCAGCTGAATACAGAAGGCTACTGGAATAAAGTTTTGTGGACGGATGAGACCAAAATAGAACTTTTTGTTTTGACTGAAAAGTGTTATGTTTAGAGAAGGGATGACGCTGAATTCAAGCATAATAACTTTATCTCATCTGTGAAACAAGGTGATGGTACACAGTAAATCTGCCAGTGTTAAATCAACACTATTAGAGTCTATATAGTGACTCTCAGTATTAATTTAACTCCAATAGTGCTGATTTAACACTGGCAGATTTACTGTGTTGTATCAGGTTTGGGCCTGTTTTGCTGCGTCTGGGCCAGGACGGCTTGTCATAATTGATGAAACAATGAATTCTGAATTATATCAGATAATTCTAAAGAAAATGTCAGGACATCTGTCCATGAACGGAATCTCAAGAGAAGGTGGGTCATGCAGCAAGGGAGGGGAAGAGGTCACACCAGATACTGAAAGCAGAGGTTCACATACTTTTGCCTCTCACAAATGTGTCATATTGGATCATTTTCCTCAATGAATAAATGACCAAGTATAATATTACTGTCTCATTAGTTTAACTAGGTTCTCTTTATCTACTTTTAGGACTTGTTTGACAGTCTGATGATGTTTTAGGTCAAATTTATACAGAAACACAATTCTAAAGGGTTCACACACTTTCAGGCACCACTGTACATCACAACTGCAAATGTGAAAATCTATAGATAGGTATCAGCAGCTAATTCATCTCCATTATTATAAATTCAGTGTTCAACATGTGAAATGCCTAAAGGAAACCCCATTTAACAACTGCTGTCTTGTGGTACGTGATATGCATGATACTGGTTCAGTTAGTGTTAAGTGACAGGTGCCCAATTCAATAATATACTGTAGATATCAGGGCTGTCAAACTCCAGTGATGGAGGGCCGGATTCCTGCATGGTTTGATGATCTTCCTAATCAAACACCCCTCGGTAGGTAATTGGCAGGTTTAATTGTAGTGTCGGAGCAGAGAAATCACCAAACTGCTACACACTGGCCCTCCAGGACTGAAGTATAAACATATACAATGGCCCCAAACAGTATTGGAATGCTCGTGTCATCCTTTAAAATGAAACAAACCATTTGGGCAAGTTTTTGTGGCCTCACTCTCTCTGGGTGGCTAGGATGACCTTCCCTCATCACGATAATGTAGGATGTTTGCAAGATTTTGTCTGTGGAAGCACACGCTGGCCTTCCTCCTCCTAGCTTGGTGGCATTGTGTGTGGGGAAGACAGAGCTAGAGGAGACAACTGGAAATGGCTAAATTTAGAAAAATTTAAATTAAAAAAGGTCAGTGTTTTCATTCAGATGGGTCTTTGTACACTTCTGATCACATCAAGAAACACTTGTGACATCATTGTAGCAAAAAACAGTCAATGATGTTCTCCAGATTGATTTTGTACTTAAAGGATTTTTATCTTTAAAAAATGCCATTTTGTTTTTATCAAAGGTAAAATGTTTAAAACATTCAAATACTTTTTAGGGCCAAGGTGGTGCAACATTTAAAGTAATTATGACTTGAATTTAATTTTTAATGAGCTGAAGTCTTCAATTACAAGTTCTTTAATTCCTGAGTAAATGCACTGAATGGCAGTCCTACATAAAAGCATCTAGCAGGCAAAATCCTGCACTCTTACATTGTCCTAAAATATAACAGTAATGCTACACGTAACATATATTGTGATTCATGTACATTTCATATTTTTACTCAGGAAAAAAGTGCTGTAATGTGAGGCTACAGCCGTCCTCCAGTGCTGTGACAAACATGGTGATGGTAAAGCTCATAGAAAGAGTGTAGCATAAAGGAAATGGCAGGATTGTAGAGTGCTGAGGTAAAAGGCTGAGATTTGCTGCTGGAGGGCTCAGGACAGGCCACTGGGTCAGGGGTCATGATCATCACGCCCATAGCTGATTGGCTGGAGTTGCTTGACGACGTAATCCGCTATCTCTTGGGATCCAGCAGCCACCACTCGACGAGACATGAGATCGAGAGGACCCCCTGGGACAGGGACACATTAGAGATTAGCATTTACACACACACACACACACACACACACACACACACACACACACACACACACACACACACACACACACACACACACACACACACACACACCATAATCCTGAAAAACAGCCTACAAAGTAAGTGGAGGAGTCTAGTCTGCAGGATAAGCCTTTCTAAAGTGGTAACAACTGTTGATCAATACAAATAGAGAATTTGATTACAGCACAAGGACATACAGGAGTTTTGTGTGTTATGCAAACTACATATTCATCAGCCCTATTCGGATTGGACCAAATTTACATGAATTATGGGTAATATCTTCTTTCACAGGAGTTTCTCTGTATTTTTATATATTTAGCATTTAGCAGACCCTCTTATTCAGAACAACTTACAGTTGGGAGTTAGGTGCTTTGATCAAGGACACTTCAGTCATGACCTGCCCGGGAATCGAACCAAATCCCTAACCACCAGGTCACAGCTAGTTCAGAGCTCATTTGCTCATTTTAATCCTGTCCAAATGCAAAGCTCACATTTTCCAGGTTGACCGTGGCACTGAGACAACCCCCAGACCACGACAGACCCTTTTGATTGGTACTTTTTGTCTTCGGCCTGGAGCATGCACTGCCCATTTCTTTAAGAAAAAAAAAAAAAAGATCTAGAATACTGGTTCTTCTGACCACAATTCACATTTCCTACAAATGATGGTCCAACCCAGATGCCTCTGAGCCCAAAGAAGTTGACACTGCTTCTGGACGTGGTCAACATGAGGCTTCTTTTTTGCACGAGTGAGAGAAATGAGTAAATCCCATCCAATATTTTAGGAATGTTTTGAGAGTTCTTTAAATTTCTAGCCTTAAATGCTGTTAAACTAATAACTAAATCACTGTTTATATTTAAACTGATAAAATACTATCGTTAGCACCGACCCAACAATCTGATGGAGTGAGAGATGGTGTATGAGTGGTACTCTGACTAAAGCTTTTTATGACTCCACCATATACCCACCAAACCTTGCACAACTACACCATTAAGAGAGATTCTCTAGTACGTTTATGTGCATAAATCTCTCATTACAAAGCCAAATGCACCTTAGAAAATTCAGTAGTGCAAAAACCTGGTCTACTGTGGTAAATTGTGATGGTCTGATGAGTCATCCTCAACTAAAATGGGCCAGTGTGTACTTTACATCGAGTGAATGGCTCTCCTGCTGTATTTTGCAGGGCTAGTGGACAGGAATTACATAACAATAATAGTGAAGGATGAACTGACCCCAATACTGACTCTTATCCAGCAAATACCAATATCCACCATTATTCATTATTCCCTGCTGGCACACACTAATGGAACAGTCATGTCTTTCACAGGATTGGCTGAATAGAAAGTGCTATGGCTGCTTTTTTGTTTTAAAGCAGTGCCACACTCACATGCCTACAGGGTGAGTTTGAGGGCAGCTACCATCTCTATACATCAAAGGAGAGATGCAGTCAGAGCCAAACCAGTTCACTGAGTTGAAAGTATAGGTAGCTCAGCTCCGGCAGTTTTGTTTTTCTCTCCAGTGTCTCTCTCTCTGTATCTCTTTCTGAGAGGAAGTGTTGGGCAAACCACATGATCATGACCTCACTGCCCTTTCCAACAGAGTCTCTCTTTGTGTACAGTCACACAGGCCTGCCATGACTTATGTCTGCTGCCCACCATCTGCTGCACACACACAACTTCACAAGCAGCTTGGGTATGTGGCAAAGCACAAGAAATGAAGAGGCATGGTGGTTTGGTTGTTAGCACGTTCGCCTCTCAGCGATGAGGTCTTGGGTTCAAGTCCCCAACTGGGTGGAGTGTCCATGTTCTCCCCGTGTCTGTGTCGGTTTCCTTGTACAGTCCAAAAACATGGAGATCACATGAACTGGCTACTCTAATGACTCTGGTGTGTGAATGAATGTGTGTGTATGCCCAGATTTGGTTGGCAATCTGTCCTGGGTGATACCCTTTGGGCTTGATGCAGTCCTCCAGGTGGGTGGTCACATCCAGTTGAAACTCTGTGGCAATTCAAATGTACTGGTATGCCAATAAGTGAGAAAGTGAGTGCACAACCCCAGAATTCTGTGTGATAAGTAGCCAGTTACCATAACAGGAAATAATAGCTTAGCGTTGCTATTTCAAGACCTTTCCACACATAACATTTCAGCACTTCAGGCAAATACCATGACAATCCAACACGACAACACT
The DNA here is from genome assembly GCA_036984385.1 of Crenuchus spilurus. Classification (NCBI taxonomy): domain Eukaryota; kingdom Metazoa; phylum Chordata; class Actinopteri; order Characiformes; family Crenuchidae; genus Crenuchus; species Crenuchus spilurus. The sequence goes on from BRDA01006880.1 coordinate 27,546, forward strand.
CGTACTGAAGAAATTACAATCACATCTCCTTTCACCTTTTTAATGCCAAGTGAAATGTTTGGAAAGGTTATTAGAGGTTTTGTCTGAAATACAGCACACTGAGCCAGTGTCTTTATCAAGAATTTGATTATCAATGAATTGTTCACTGTAACAACACTGACCAAACATGGCAACGTGGATTTATTTTGGACTTTGCACACATATCCAACACCCTTACATGGAAATGTAAAAGTAGACATCTATAATCTAACTGACAGTAAAATCTGATGTGTTTTAATCATATTACAACTGAATAATCCACACTGACCATTCTGGCAAACATGTCTACATTAGGACTAAGGTCATGATTGTGTTTCTGAATATTGTGAGGGCAGGTTTTAGTTCAACATAATGAAAAGAGTTTGATGTAAAGTCTGTTTAACCCTCTGTAGTCAGCGGTCCTTCCAGCAGCATATTAAGAAAATTTCTGCAAACACTGTATATACCTCAATATATATATATATATATATATATATATATATATATATATATATATATATATATATATATATTAATATTTTATTTCTAGGTTTTTGCCAGTTTTATCTTCTTCCCAATGTAGTGGTAGCCAATTAGTCCATCCCCTCAGTTAGGCCTCTCCCCATCACTTTGCAATGTCTCTGACTCTAGGAGGGTGCAGGCAAGCACAACCCTCCTCCGTTGTGTGTGATGCAGCCACCGCTTCTTTTCAAACCACCACTGATACACCGTCACTGGAGAGCCTAACACGCTCGGAGGAAGGCACACAGGGTCCCCAGCTCCGATTGGACCAATCAGTAGATGCCTGAGCCAGCGGACATTGCAATATGAAAGTGATAGGGAGAGTGAGAGCGCCATGTACCCACCCAGAGAGAGCGCTGCCAAGTTTTGCTCTCTTGGGCCCCGGCTGTTGATGTCAAACAGCATGACGGCCACTCAGGGCCTCACATACATACATACACACACACACACACACCCACCCACCCACCCATCCATCCATCTACTTTGTAGCTTCAATAGAAATATATTTTAGATATTTGTGAGAGGAGCTTAAATACGTAGAGACATTTTTCAGATTGAGTCAGACAGCTGCACATTTTTTTCCCGCCAAATGACACACTGTCATTCATTTGATAATGACATGGTCATTCCAGACATTCCATTGGTTGCCATGGAATGTGTGGAATGTTAACGTGAACAAAGACCTCTCATCTGAGTGTTCACACCTATCTAATAAATGTTTAATTTAGGAACCACTGAATGAGTAAAACATGTCAACTCGCACTTGTTAAGCTTTAGAAATAAAACCATATATAATTTCTAAAAACTGTAATGAGCAGTGTGTAGCAAACACCTCTGTTTATTCAGTTCTGAGCTCAAAAGTCTTGACTAGAAATGTTTAGAGTGTTTTTTTTCATAATATATCAGCACATCTGAAAACAGGTTTTTGGAAAGTCTAAGTTTAGAGCAGATTTAATCAAAATATAGATTTATGACACTTTTACTGTTTTGACACTGTTGTTGTAGTTTGTGCTGAACAAAAGTCTGTAACACTTTGGAAGAAAATAATTGTAGATAGGTGTAATTTGTTAAAAAAAAAAAAAAAAAAAAAAACAAAAAAACTCTCTGAAAAACCCTCAGACTCCAAGGAGTTAAACCTTCAGTGTAAAGGAGAAGTGACAGCAGAGCTAACCTGTGGTGTCGATCACGCAGCCGCCGGCTTCCCTGATGATGACTGCAGCTGCAGCGATGTCCCAGCAGTGCAGGCCGTATTGGTAGTAGGCCTCAGCTGCTCCACTGGCCACATGACACAGTGCTAGAGTAGAGCTGCCTATGATTCTCACCCTGATTACACAAAACAGTAACAATGTAAGGGAAGCAATAATGACCAAAAAAACTAATCTTTTCACAAAACAGAGCAACAATCATAATTATCAGTTGGACTAAATATAATTTTCAATATCAAGAATAAAATCTAACAAGTACAACATCATTCATCATTATGGTAAATGTGCTGCAGGGGTAAGCAGGGCACAACCTACAATGTTTAGTTTTTCTGAAACAGTTGAAGTAAGACCTACACCCTAGAACTTTGAATTGACACCTGCGACTGCATTTGATGGGATAACCTGCACCTGGGAACTCTCCATCTCCACCAATGGCTGTACATCCATGCTTTATAATAATAATAATAATAATAATAATAATAATAATAATAATAATAATAATAATGCATTTTATTTATATAGCGCTTTTCAGAGACCCCAAAGACACTTTAAAATGGTAAAAATACGGCATTAATTAAATTCATAAAACATATAAAACAAACAACAGAATGCAGTATCTAATGCCACGAAAGAAGAGAATGTTAAATGTGGCACTAGGCAATAAAATACTAATTACAAGTTAAAAGCTATTTTAAACAGATGAGTTTTGAGGAGTGATTTGAAAGTTGGCAGATCAGGACAGTCACATATTAGTTTTGGGAGAGAGTTCCAAAGTGATGGAGCAGCAACAGAAACAGTTCTATCACCCCAGGTCCAATGCTTGGTCCTAGTAATAATGGACAGAAGGTTTGCATCAGAGGAGTGAATGCTACAGGATGGAGTATAATGATGAAGCAGATTGCTGAGGTAAGAGGGGGCCTGATTGTGGAGGGTCTTGTGATTTTGTACTTAATGCGTTGGGGAACAGGGAGCCATTGAAGTTCTTGCAGGACAGGTGTAATGTGATCACAAAAGCGAGTGCGAGTTAGCAGACGTGCAGCTGAGTTCTGACTAAACTGAAGTTTTTTTAGGATTTGATTTTGTTAGGTGTACCATAAAGAATGCTATTGCAATAGTTGATTCTGGGTGTAATGAAAGCATGGATGAGAGTTTCGGCAGCAGTAAAGGACAGTGAAGGATGGAGACGTGCATTGTTTTTTAGATGGAAAAAAAGCAGTTTAGTGAAGTGATTTACATGCTGTTCAAAAGAAAGATTGCTGTCAAAATTACACCAAGGTTTCGGATGTTTGATGATGGAAGCAGAGCATGCTTATCAATGTTTAGCTGAAATGTATTAGCAGTTGTAGTTAATGATTTGGGACCTATTATACTCATGTCAGATTTTTCACAGTTTAATTTGAGGAAGTTGGCTTTTATCCATGATTTTATTTCAGTGAGACAGTTCATCAGACTGAAGTGAAGTGCTGTGGTGAGTAATTTGGAGGAAATGTAAAGCTGGACGTCATCAGCATAGCAGTAAAAATGGAGGCCATATCGACATATATCACATCACAGAGAGGAAGCAGGAATAGGATAAACAGAAGGTGACCAAGCACTAAACCTTGGGGAACACCATGAGACAGTGGAGCAATGGCAGAACTACAATTGTTAACATTAATTAATTGTTTCCTGTCTTCAAGGTATGATCTTATCCAGGAAAAGGCAGTACCGGTGATGTTAATGGAGGATTCAAGAAAGAAAGCAGAATGGACTCGTTAATGGTATCAAAAGCTGCAGTGAGGTCTAGTAGGATGAGAATACTAAATTGTCCTGAATCAGCAGAAAACAGGAGGTCATTTGTGACTTTGAGGAGAGCTCAAAGTGAAACGTGAAACTTTCATAGATTATAGATTCAGGGCCCAAAATTTAAATGATTTCAAGTATTTATTTGTTTATTTTCACATCATTTGGGCTTCCAGCTCAAAAAACCCACGAAAACAGGATTAAAAAAAATTTAATACTGTGGAGAAATCAGCCTAAACTACTTCTGTTTTTGCAGACCATATATACAGATTATCTCCAATACAATTATAAGTTGTGCACTCCACAAATCTGGCCTTTATTGAAGAGTGGCAAAAAGAAAACCATTGTTGAAAGAAAGACATAAGAAAGTTTGCAAGCTTACATGGCTTCTGGCAAACGGCACTTCTTCTTATGTCTTTCTTGTTTTTTCTGTGCTGTTGTATAATATATAAATGGTATAAAAAAACTGACATGAAAAATAATTAAGATAACATTATAATTGTGATCCTGCAAAAAAAAAAATGGTGATATTTTTGCCATATTGCCCACCCCTTGTATCAGTATCAAAAAAATTCCATGTTACATAATCTTTATATAAAAACAGGTAAACTTATGCCTTACCCGTGAACAGGGGCACTCAGCAGTTTCTTTATATTTCCCAAAAAAACATCCAGTGTTTTAGGATCTCTCTTTGCCCCAATTTCGGTCAGAATGAGGGCCTTTGACACATCTAGCACAAGGAAAAATGGCAATGAATATGCTTACATTACAGACATGTCAGTCACACAGAGTTCAGGACATGTTGATGAGAATTACAATAATTTACTCTGGAAACAATTAAATAAAAAAACCAACAAGTAGAATTGTCTAATTCTGTAACTTAATCTCCAAAAAGACAGACGCACCCTTTTCCTTTGAAACCTGTAGACGTACACCATTGCAAAATGCTCCATGGCCTCTCCTGGCAGTATACAACGTTCCATCAAAACAGTGGTATATGACACCAAACTCAAGCTGTAAACGAGTGAAATATACAATAAATGATGTATTATAATTGTATATCAACTGCCCACATTTAAAGAAGGTTCTGGTACTGATCTACCTCTTTCTTTACTGCAAAGCCAATGCTTACTGCAACCATGGGGAAACTGCAAATAAAATAGTTTTGATTTTTAATTGATTCTGTATGTTCCTCACAAATCAATACATATTCACAAGCATGATGAGACGTTTTACCTGTGAACAAAGTTACAAGTGCCATCAATAGGATCTATTATCCATGTAGGACTATCTGTCAGAATACACTTCTCTCCTGCAGCAGAGGACTCCTCTCCAATGAACCTGAAATACAGAAACAGGACAGAAAACTATTTATTAAGCATAGACAGAGCTCTAGAGTGCAAACACTTTGGTCACACATGTGACCTAATTTCTAAATAGTGCAATCTTAAGTCTCACCAGTGCGACCAGCTGTGGAAACCTGTTTTCACCATGTACAATTTTTTTGGCTGTAGTTTATCATGCTGTTGCGAGATTGTATCTCCTAACTGTAACGAGCCTCACCTGCCTGTTAGGCTTCCCTCAGCCACCAGAGAGAGCCAGTGGTCCCTAATCACAGGCAAGTGAGTGCACCTGCATTCTTCCCTATTTAGGTCTGTCACCAAACGCCTAGCGCTCGGTCTTTGTCCGGACAAACTTACCAGCCGGTATCTCCAGGTTACAGTTGCTGGAGTTTCACTTGCTGTGGCTGCTCTTAATCTCAGCTCTTCTTTGGGCCTTAATATCCCCTCTCTCTTTCCCCAGAAACCTATTGTCTTGTTCTAGTTCTCTCTCTCTTTTGTCTCAATTTATTTTGCACTTATTTGGGTCTGTTTTTCACACCCATTCTCAGGATTTTGGCCACGCTCTGTGCCATTTGTTTTTTTTTTTTTGTTTTTTTTTAGTATTTTGCCATTTTCCCCCTCCCAATGCCCAATGTAGTAGTAGTAGTAGCCAATTAACCCATCCCATCCACTAAGGACTCTCCCCATCACTGTGCAATGTCTCTGACTCTAGGAGGGAGAAGACAAGCACAAGTGATACGGCCACCACCTTTTTTCTAACTACCGCTGATACACCAACACTGAGGAGCCAACGCGCTCAGAGGAAAGTGCAGGATACCCAGCTCTGATGGACCAATCAGTAGACGCCTGAGCCAGCGGACATTGCAATGTGAGAGTGATAGGGAGAGAGAGCGCCATCTACCTGCCCAGAGAGAGCACTGCCAATTTTTGCTCTCTTGGGCCCCGGCTCTTGATGGCAAACAGCATGACCAGGATCCAAACTCGCGATCCTCTGATCATAGTATCAGCGTCTTAGCCTGCTGAGCCAATCGGGGCCCCGCGTTCAGTGCCATTTGTAACTGGTTCTAATACATTTTCAAATTGAAATGCTGACTGTAATGGAGGATAGTGCATAAGACATTGAGCCATGAGATGTTCAGTTTGAAGCTCTTAAAACACCTGAAGTTGAGATTCTTTTTATTTAATTTATCTTGAGATATTTTAAGTTTAAATTTCAGCTCAGTGAAGCTCTTTAAGTTTTAGACCTTTCTTATAGAATTGTGCTTCAAATAAAGAACTTTATGATGACCACTTTTTTTTGAGGTGGTTCGGGCATGAGGTAAGGATGCCTCCCTGTTGAGGTGTTCCGGGAACATCCAGTTTTAAGGAGTCCCCAGGGAAGACCCAGGACATGCTGGAGGGATTATATCTCTCAGCTGGCCTTGGAATCCTCCCATATGAGCTAAAAGAGGTGGCTGGGGTGATGGACATCTAGTCTACTTTGCTTGGGTTGTTACCCAGTGACCCAGAAACAAATAAGTGGAAGATGATGGTTGGATAGATTAAAACAACACAGATACTACAATTGACCATAAATTGACCATTAATTTTAATAATAAATGACAGCAGAAGTGTGTCAAGCATTAATCAGTTTTCCTCTGGAGCTCTTACCTGTGTGAGGGGAATCTCTCCCTGAGGGTGGAGATGATGAGGTCCTCCACTTGCTGGTCTGCCTCCGTCACCAGGTCTGTAGGTGTGCTCTTACTGCTTACACGCTTCTCCTGTTTTACAGCCTCCTGGACCATCTGCAGGAGAAAGAAAAACATCTCACTGAGAACAGGGCCTAACTACATTATACACGCACACTAGGGTAGAGCTGGATTACTGTGGCACTAGTCTACCCGGGGAGTCTTGGAGTCTACATTAACTTTGATGGCACCTAATTCTTCTAATTTACGGTGTTAGAATTTGCAGAAATATTAAGAAAATGCAGAAAGTTTGCTGCGATTGTCAGAAGAATGTACTCTGGAAGCCCGTTTACAAAACACTGAGCTGTTGTGTCCTTATTTTGACAAGACATTAGCAGAATGGCGCTTAAATATCAAAAAGAAGAGTGTCTAGTCTGTTTTACTGTGAACACTGAATTAATTAGAAAAAGAGGATTTAGGATATACATGAACAAAAGATCAGTAGTGCTGTGAAACAACTCACTGTATTTAATCCTATAAAGATTAGTGTATCATATTTTACATATTTTTTTGTTTTTAAGATCAGTGTGATAATTAAATAATATAATAATGTAAAAATATACATAAAAATGAAAAAAAAAAAAAAAAAAAAGTATAAAATCGGATACATGCCTTCTGCCCCCTGGTGGACTATCCAAGCACTGCATGCACCAAAGTTTGAGCGAACATTTAAAGAAAAAGCTCTGTATGTATTTGTTTAAATGATGTGATTCTGGGTGTATCAAATATGATACAAAACAAAACTATGATCAAATGAACAAGAACGAGTTTTCTGATAAGACTTGAGTGTTATCACTTTACTGATTGTACGTCTTATTGTAAGAACAGTAATAGTAAAATAGCACTAAAAGATTCATAAAATGAACTAAAAGCTGGAAAGCCTTGTTGCATTAGATGAGCTCCCCGGGTTAACCTTGTTTTCGTTATCCTGATAACCTCTCATTCACATCCACTGGCCTCTACAGCCGCCTGCATATTAGGGAGATCTGGGTGCTCTACCTGCCCGGCTCTGCGTGCTATGCGCACGGCTACGTCCAGACACTCTGCCAAGCACTCGCCCTCCATGGCCTCTGTATCTCTGTCGCGTGAAGGAGACGAGCTTTCAGCCGGTACTCCTCATGGTCAGCCGCCTTTGGTGTTTGGCTTCCCGGATATTCAGTGAGAGTCCGCCGATGGAGCGCTCCGACATGGGATGTAGCGCGCCGCTGCTGCTCACGCAGCTCACTGTGCGCGCGCCTTGACACGGCTAACCTCTCTGTCCGACGCGGCCTGCAGTGCAAGTGACACCTTATTCACACGTAAACGCTGCTGAATCTCTTATTTAAATCTCACTGGCTGCAATTCGCAATGTTTACACGCTCAGGCGGGCTAGCAAACATGTCGATTAACGAGTCTTTATGACTGGCGAGGCCACAGTCTGCGTATGAGACGAATAATTACTTTATAAACACAAAACGGCGGATTTTAGCGTAGGATAAACAAACAGCGCACTAGCTGAAGCGCCTATCTCAATGCTTCTCCAGGGTTGCCAGGTTTGCTGTTTTCACGCTAATGTTGAAATGAGTTTCAGAGGTTACGGGGTTTTGGGGGGGGATTTTTTGTGAAAATTCAAAATAAATCAAAAAGCTCTTAGAAAAGATATAAATTGTCTTGTGGGTGTTAAACACAAGGAGCTAAAAGGCAGTGAACAGCTGTCCTAAACTTCTTAATATTAGACAATTCATTAAGATTAGAGCAGAGATGGAGGAAGATTATTGTTTAAATGAATAACAAAAATATGGTACTTTCTTGTTCATAGTCTTACAATATATTTAATAACAATAATATTAATAATAATAATAAATAATACTATTTCTAAAGTATAACATTTATAAACAAAATAAAAATATTTTGAGAATTTCAGCTTGACTGGGGCGACTTTCCTATACTCGTCTGGATTTTTTTTGACCTGGCAACCTTGCCCAAGAGAAGTCGTGAACGCAAGGGGGCAGCATAGCTCAAGCCTAGCAAACCTCAGACTTAAGTGGCTTAATTGAACGTCGATGTGTCTTATGATAAAGATGCATAACACTGTAGTACTTATATAAAATCACAGTAAATTTAGTCAAATAATAAAAAAAGAAGTTTACTATAGCTTACAGATGAATAGAATTAGATTAATTAGAAACTGTACACCCTAGTCATTAAGTGAAACACTAATCTTCTTCTAGCCAACTACGTTTGAATACATCAGCTCAATTAATGCACTGGAGAATAGCGCCCTCTCCTGGACACCCAGAAAACTGTACCCCATCACAGTGCAGCGTTGCAATGTGAGCCTATGAGAAGAGCACTGCCTGCATACAAAACATCCAAAATACATTGTAGTAACCAAAGGCTGAATGTTTTTCAGACTGCTAATACCACGTGCAAACTATTTGTAGTACCTCTTACGTGGACCCTAAATACATCCTATACAGAGCAGCTGGTCTGGTCTTTTAGACCATTTATAAGCTTATTCAGACTAACTAGAGCACAGATGGCACAAACAGCACAAGTACCCCAGTGTTCCCATTTAACAAACAAAAGCAGGTTAGAGAGGAACTTTTATTTACAGGATCTAGACAACGTTAAACATGTTGTCATTCAAAAGATATATTCTTTATTCTGACCATTCAATTTACAGTCATAACTAATGGGCATAAAAAAAACAATAATATACACTGAAACGGAAAAAAGGTTACTGCTAAAAATGTTACTTCAGAAATGGCCTGACAACAAGAGATAATGGCTTTAAAAAATGTATTCTTAACTCTTAAAATTTCATTTACATACAATTCCTCCAGCCCTCCTCTCTCCTGCATAAAAAACATTCACTTTTACAAAGACGTCAGGAAGCAAAAGAGGAACGGATACGAGATAATGAATACAAAGAAAATGTGGAGTCAGTTCAGAGCCATTATTGTCATATTTCTGCAAGAATGGCACAAAAGAAAAATACAAAAAAAGGAGAATAACCACATACCACAGCAAGGCTTTACTCTTCAGAAACATAAACATGTATAAGTGAAGCAGCACAAACGTTAGATTAGAAAAAAAAACATTACATTAAATTAAAAACACAGTTTGGCTTACAAGGTCAAATAATCAGGTGGGTTAAAAGTAGAAAATAAAAGATGTGGTGTGAAGTGCGGCGTTAGTCGAAGCTCAGCGGCTGGATGGCCGGTGCGTGATTCAGTAGATGAATTCTCCAGGCACCTCCTGAAGGGCTGGGAAAGGCTCCTCAAACTTGAAGCGCTTTGAGATGGCCTTCTGGTCTGGGGTCAAGCTCTCCTTGTCTGAAGACTGCCGACACTGGCCCAACGTATAGGCAGCCATGACGATGAGCTCCTCCGTCACTCTGTTTTCCTCTTCCTCCACCTCCTCCTCCTCTTCTTCCTCCTCATCCTGCTGGGAGGAGATCCCTGTGCTGAGTGGCTCAGGGACTGTAGAGGTGGTGGAACTCTTTTGCTTCACTGGTTCCTCCCCAGAGTTCCTCTCCTGCGTCTGCAGCCACTGGTGTTTCAAACACTCCTCAGCAGTGGCACGGTCCCTGTGGAAAGAAGAGTGCTTTAAACAAATGATCGACATTAACACAAACTCAAGACAAGCTTTCCTTTACACGTCATAATGAGTGGACCAATTGAAAGTCCTCTGACATACATGAACATTTCCTTCTGTTATTTTTTAGCTAATGCAAATCTGATATGCCTGGCTTTAGACACGGTGTCAATAGGTTCATGTTTATCAACTCCAGGGAGTCCTATTCTAACAGCAGAACTTCTCTACAGCAGTGTTTCCCAACTTTTTTGAGCCATGGCACATATTTCACATTAGAAAGATCACAAGGCACACAACCAATGTCACAAAGGATATTTAGTGAGATATAATGGAAATCTAGTCTCAATTTACTTATTCCGTGGGAAACCTGGGCCTGTTTAGTTGAACACAAATAAGTGGTTGGGAAACACTGCTCTACAGGGTCTAGATAAGCTGTGTGCACATTTGCACAATTGTATCAGCAATGGGTGCAACTTAAAGCAGCTGGATGCATTCATTAGAGTTGTTGACAAACATTTGGACATAAAGTGTATTACAGGTTCAGTTGGAAGTAATTCCACAGCTAATTCACTTCTAAATTTTATACAACTCTGAGCCCCCTCAGTAAAAGTGACCCTGTTTTGAATTGATCCAATAATATAACAAAAAATGGTAAAAGAATTGAAAATACTGCATGGAAAATTCATTTACGCTCAATCAGTCCTGCTGCTTGGCAAATGCTTTGTGTGCCCCCATCCTGCCTCCCTCCACCGGCCCTACACTCAATACAGGCCTGCTGCAATCTACAGCATTTGTAATTAGCAATGTTATTACTTATTGATGTACATTCTTACACAAGATCCCTTAAAAATAACATCTAGTAAAATGAACCCAGACTGACTAGTGATTTAGTCAGCTATTCCTACAGTATTTATTTGCATATATAGTAATAGACACTGATCCAAAGTGTCTCATTGTGCATACTCAGGCTCCTTGATAAGCAGAGATTTGATGAAATGGATGGCGGCCTTATCCAGCCGCTCTAGCTCCTCCTCTGTGTAGCTGACATTAATCTGAGAGATGTTCAAGAAGGTCTCCTGCTTATCATCTCCCAGGAATGGAGAGATACCCGTCAGCATCACATAGGCAAGGACACCAATACTCCTAGAGAAAGAGAAAAATCATTTAATAACGTCTATAAAGAGTGAAAGAGGCTGAGTATGCAAGGCTGCACATAAGTGCTGCGATGTTTCCACACTCAGTCTGTATATTCTTACTGAGGTTACAAGACTAAATTATAGCATGTCGTAGGCTACAGTGGATTTAGTATCATTAGTGGTTATCTATTAAGGATTATTAGTGGTGGGATTGAATATCTACTTGAATACAGAGAGCGAGGACTCACCACATATCAGTGGCTGTGCTTATGGGCTCATAATTCAGAACCTCTGGGGCTGGAATGACAAAAGAGATGATGGAAAACTCTAGACACTATTGGGTTTTCCATCTCTTCATGTTATGTTTTTTACAGTATATTGCATTCAGTATTCACTGTGCTGTACACAAAAATAAGACTTACCAACATACTCAGGTGTGCCCATGATCTCCCTGATTTCCTGGTTATTGCTTACTATTCTTGATAGTCCAAAGTCCACTATTTTAATGTCTCCAAGAGGATGGCTACTGGTCAGAAGAATATTCTGTGGCTGAAAAGGTTAAAAAAAAAGACCCAGAATAAAAAAAAGCTGCCTTAACTTGTAGGTAAGTTATGGCGACACGCTACATCCTGAGTCACATTCACCATTAGCTATATGTTAACATCACTAGTGGTGAAACATAACATTTAATAAAAGTGCATTTTAAATAACTGACCACTAGATGGACTCCTGAAACAAATCTGCACCTGAGACCTTTTTAAAAGAACAACTTTCATTTTAAAAACCATAAATTATAGCTGCCGTACAGAAATATTTAATTAGTGTAATGAGTACAGGGAGTCTAGCACAGTTTGCTGCTCTTGTCTAATAAATCGATTAAACCTGTTAATTAACAGAAGAGAGTTAAATCAGGTGTGTTTGAGCTTTGAGACTGATGGCAGTCAGGAGAATGATCAGGATCAGTTCAGCTCAAAACTGTAGTTGAATAAGTTCATATTATGAATGTCCATCACCTTTAAGTCCAGATGAACCACACTGTTCTTGTGAAGAAACGACACGCCTTCCAGGATCTGTCTCAGTAGCCGCTTCACATCTTCCTCTTTAAAGGCTTCATCTCGTTCTGCCACACACTGGTTAAAGATTTCTCCACCAGCAGCGCTAAACATGCAGGCAAACACACAGACGTGCACACAAATGAGTTATATTCACACATACCTAAATGCACACTTATTCCTTTTTCCCTTTGTTCTCAGAGTTGCTTGGTGGTTGTGAAGCTGGTTTTTTTTAAGCAGGCTCTGACTTAATGTAGTCTTAGTTACATCCCGGGCGGGGGCATGACGACTCTGTTGCAAGAGCGCTCTGAAAGCGCTGCCAGACTCGTCTGCCGCTGCTGGCCTGTGTCTACCCCCCCCTCACCATGTTTAGGCGTAATAACAGGTGATGTTTTTCTTTTCCCACCTGGGCCCTCGTACTGCGCCCCACTTAGAGCGAAGTACGAGGGTTGTGGGGGGTTTTTATTTTTTTATCACCTCCCCTCCCTCACCATTGTGTTCCACTGTTTCTCTTCTGACTGATGATAATTTCGCTGTACCTGTACCTGTGCACTGACAATAAATTGATTCTGATTCCCAAAACATATTGCTTCAGGATCATCCTGTACTCGTCACTGTGTGAGCTGCTCAGTGACGACCCTTTAATACTGACATGTTTAACTTGAGATATTACTTTAAAAGCAAGTTCACTCATATGTTCGGTCAGACCTAACTCAACCTCACTGTGAGTCAATGTCCTTGCCTGCAAGTGTCCTTAAATGAGAATTAAACACACAAGCATGCACAGCAAGACTTAAGAGAAATTATATAAAGTTTAGGAGCCGTACTTCTGTATGAAGTGGAAAGACAAATTAGATCATGTAACATTAGTAAAAACAGGTACAAAAGCCACAATGCAGTCAAGTGAACGTGAGAGTGGCTCATTGACCATAACGTTGCAAACAGGGGGCACTGAGAACACTTGTCTGAAGCACTGGGTAGCCCTATCAACGGGGAGCAGTTGGGGGTTAGGTGCCTTTCTCAAGGGCACTTCAGTCGTGTCCGGTGGGTTCGCAGATCAAACTGCCCTTCTGGTCACAGATGCACAAACTGTTGTAGATAATCAATCAGCTTGACATGTGGTCAATTTGGAGGCTCTGGCCACAATGGAGAAACAGCTTGGCTTGGTACAAAAGCTCCGGCCCAGTCATCTGATCATAACTGTAGCCCTTATCGAACTGATTCAAACCTTCCCATTTCTCCCGCATCCAATAAAGTGAATAAAAGAACCAATTGTTCTCTTACTGTGTAATGTTTCCCAGACTTAACCATGCACCATTCTTACTAAATAATGTTATTGATTTCATCTGTGAGTGGTCGTAAGTGTTCATCACTGTAATTAGTGTTGATGGATTAAAAACAAAAACATACATCCACAAAACAACCAAGGCGGTCACATGTCTGCTGCTGATTCTCCATTTCCTGCCTCCAGAGCAGACAGCATGTCAAATTCAATTACAGCACAGCCAGGAGAGAATGAGTGACCTCAAACACAGGACTATAGAGTAGCTGCAGGCCTACACACTCCTTTCTGTTGATGCATCTTAGTATCTGCCAGTTTGGAAATAGATGAACACTCCTGACTGCATACTGTGAACTAAAGGAGACATGGATGAGAACAGTGAAGAGCGTGAGAGTTGGAGAGAGACAGGGGCCTGAATGGTAAACAGTAGGGGTGTAAAAAAAAAAAAATTTGAATTGAAATTCCGGTTTTGACTTTAATGATGTGAATACATCGGTACACGGACCCCTGAATCTGTCTATTTGTAGCATGAACCAGCCAATGGTCCGATTAAATAGCTGTCAATCAGTTTGCTGTTGCTGATGTGCTGCTCCCCCCTCCCCCAGTAAAAAACAGTATTTTACTGTTTCTGAATTCACGTCAAATACAAACCGGATTCCAAAAAAGTTGGGACGCTATACAAATTGTGAATAAAAACTGAATGCAATGATGTGGAGA
>BRDA01006880.1:42008-67896 GCA_036984385.1 Crenuchus spilurus
TTAATTGGTCTTCCAGCTGTTCGTTATATGCTCAATTTCTTTTTTCCAGCCACTTACTGCTACTTGTCCCAACTTTTTTGGGATTTGTTGACACTATGAAATTTTGAATCAACATATTTCTCCTTTAAAATGTTACATTTACTCAGATTAAAACTTTTGATCTGTCATCTATGTTCTATTACGAATAAAATATTAGATGTTGGCACCTCCACATCATTGCATTCAGTTTTTATTCACAATTTGTTAGTGTCCCAACTTTTTTGGAATCCGGTTTGTACAACAACTATACTTGTTCTCTAGTATTTCATTAATCTATTTGAAAGCAAGCAAAAACACATTTTTAGTATTATGTTGAATCATAATATATAATTATGTATTTTAAACAAGTAACTATCGTATTATTTCCTACATTATTATAGTGACCCGAACTGTATCAAAATCCTACTCAATCAAATCAAACTGAAGCGGTCTAATTTAAAATATATAATTTCTGAATTGTATCGTACCACATTAATCAAGATATGTATCGGATCATCAGTTATTGGACAGATGCACACCCCTAGTAAACAGAGTTATTCTTCTTGGACTCTAGGAATGAATAAAAAACTGCTGGTGAGGCTTTGTTGGTGTTATGTGTATGTATGTGTACTTGTATAGGTTTACATGTACACATGCTAACCTTGTCTGTATATTTTTGTGCTTACATAACCTGTAATCCTATTCCTAGGCTTCTCTCTATGGCCCTAACCCTGGCTACTGCAGTGCGAGAGGCACAACAATGCTCTGCAGGTAACAGAGTAATTCTCCATAATGGATTACTTACTTCACTTTCATTAACAACAGGCAAACTGATCCTGCATCAGGGAATTACATTACAATGCTAAAGTCACTGCTATACAGGGCTTGATGTGACCAAGTTGTAAGATGAAATCAATCCCACCTGTTCAGTTCAACTCCGTGACATCTTCTACTGACCCTGTAGTTTAATGCAAATGATCATTTGATATTACTGACTACCCAATTTTAGAGCTTAAACTATAATGTCTATAACTATAATATTTTTCCCACATTTTTCAAATGAACTGACACTCCAGAGCTCTGCTGGACCCAATGCTTAAAAGGTAAGTGTATAAATAAAATCATATTTAGCATGCTGATATGGATATAGAAAGATTACTATCAATAAGGATGGTGCTTGGGCCAAAATGAGACATTAAACAGGACTATTTTTCTGGCATTCCTGTAGTTGCACATGCTCACCACTATGCTAAACTTGCTAATGAGCTTAAATTGAAGTAATTCGAAGCAGCTGTCTGTGTGATAAGCAAAATCAGCTTAAATATGCTGTGCTCAAACACTAGTAAATGCTGCCTTAACGTTGACATTAAAAATGTAAAAGGTGCTGCAGTTATTTATTTATTTATTTTTACAGAACAGCAGCCAGTCAGATAGTTTGTGCTGGCAAGGAAAAGCCATTAACACTGGGGCAGCTGTAGAGCCAGAGTTGGCCAATCCATCCCGCCTCTCTAAAGACGTAGAAAAGGCAAAGACTCCAATGTGAGGCTTCAGTAATTACAGTCCAGAAATGCCAAGCCAGACATTTTAGACCAGAAAGGAGAGGAAAAGTAGGAGAAAAAGCTCAAATCTGGCCGATTCATAACTAGGTCACGTTTTTTGGCTGAATGAGGGCATGTCTGGGCACCCACACCACCAAGCAGCATGGGGTTAGCCTTCACTAATCTGAGGGCACTTACTACACAAGCGCACACACACACTAACCCTGCTAGAGGGCTTTCTTTTCCCTTTGAAATATGTGGGCTATTTTGCGGAATTAATGACTTACAGATTAAGCATCAAAGAGTGAGCTTTTACCAGACGATCCACACAGTCATATCAGAATATTATGATCACCTACATAATATTGGGAAGAACCACCATTGACTTAGAGTGTTTGCTCAGTGGTGATCTCAGACACTTTCCTTGTAGCTCCTGTTTTCATTATAGAGGTTAACTGGTCAACTGCGGTGTGTTGATTGCTCTGTAACACTCATCGGAGTCAGCTTTCCCCTCTTGCCTCAATGGAATGTGGGACACCACTTATGTCTTTGAGAGGCACTCAGTGTAGAAGCAGTCAGTTCACTGTACACCTTCACTATGGCGGCTCTAGAACATCCTACCAAATTAGTCGTTTCTGAGATGCTACCACGTTTCGCTCGGTACCCTATTATTATGTCCTTTGTGATGATAATTTTATACTCTGCTACAACGGACTGGTGTATTCACAGTCACAGGTGGGGGATTTCCAGGCTGAGTTCATTCCAACCCAGGGGTGATCATAATATTCTGATATGACCATGTGTAATCAAGAATCTGCTGCTCAGTAACAAGTGGCTACTGCATCCTGAGACTATCTGATTAATTAATTAAATGTAGCACTCCATCAATAGTCCTATTTGGAGGCTACTACTATAACAAGAATAATGAGTAACATAGCTAGAAAATTAGAAAATGGTGAGAGTACTTTATGGAACAGCTTTTCTTTTAGTCTGCCACTGAAATGTATAGTAAACCACTATGAGAATCTCATGGGGAAACAGTATAAGCAGCATATTGCGCACCACATCCTGACACAACATCTCAAATAAAAAACGATCTGAAAGACGGGTGGTCAGAATAAGACTGGAACAAAAGTAGCTGTAGCTGGGCAAAACCCTGCCATCTGTGGGTGTGGCTCATGTTTGGGTATTCCCCAACCAGGCGACTGTAAACTCACTGCCTTCTACTGGGCAAGGATGTGAGTCTTTGTTAAGGCTCAAATAACACCGGTGGGTTGCAGTTGCTCTGCTTGATCACTGTACAGGAGAAAACAGCTGAAACAAGATGCTCAGACACCATGGCTACAGTTTTATTACTCTGTCCCTCCATGAGAGGCTTTAGACAACTTGATGTATATACTGCGGACATTTAGTCAAATGGAGAGGCAAGCTGCTGAAAATTGCTTGTTTCATGTTGATTAAATGAACCATATTTGATTAAAGAATCATCTTTTCTATTGAATATACAAAACCCTTGTGTAGTTTAATAATAGTGTTAATCAAAACAGAAAACTGCTTTCAACTAGTGCTACTAAATGGTCCAAAGGCCAGAGGGCCTGTGAAAAAGACTTATGCTGTATTGCCTGAGCTTTGTCTATGCTTTGGAATAAGTGGAAAAAAGAGGAGAGGAGGATGTGGTGATTTAATAAAAATCTTCAACATTCAAGTTTTTCATGTCAAGTTACTCATGTGTGCTTTAAAGCATTCTTCTCCCAATAATGCACTACAGTGCTCGATTAAACCACAACTGACTACAAGGAGACAGACTGCTCAATAGACATTAGCAGTCATAACAGAGCATATGAGAGAGAGAGCGAGAGCGAGAGCGAGAGAGAGAGAGACAGAGAGAGAGAGAGAGAGAGAGAGAAGAGAAAATTTGCAATTTCACAAGGCAACAGAAACAAAAATCAGATTTTTACTAATTGTGTTACTATTAAATGTTCTGGGATCTAAAATTGTAATAAAAGAAAAACTAATAATATTATCAATAACATGAACACAAATAGCAATACTAATAATACAACCCTTATAAAGAAAATACTTAAATAGTAAAATAGAATAAATGCTGAAATAATAATAATAAAAAAAAGAAGTTAGATCACTAGAAGTTTTAAAAGTTCATAGCTTGTTTCAAACGTTTGACAGCCATATCTTTTTGGTTAGTTTATGCTTCTGAAAGTCTAGAGTGACTTTGGGCTGGATATTATTGCTGGACCTGGCAACCCTGCATGGAACAGAACACAAATATTAGTGAAGTTGTTACTGCAAATGCTGTTGAGCTAAATGTATTGCGGGAGGTGGCAACACAAGCAATTTTCTGCACCACCTTGGCCTCAAACATGCTTTAGAGTACCAATAATGCATGAAACTAAAATCGGTGCCTTCCACAGCAAAAGGTGAAATGGACAGAGGTAAAGGACAGGCGAGTCAGATGTAACTCATTGAAGAATTTGCTAAAGGTACTCACTATGACATAAAAAGCAAGCGGAGGATCGAGATAACCAATTATTGTATAGTTTTGAAGTTGTGTGAAAAATGTGTTAAATAAAAAGGTTCTACATTTTCACAGCAACATTAATGCCACGATTCCTTCACTACTATAGTGCCACATGTCATGCGAGGAAAAAAAAGGCAAATACTGTGAAACTGATTTAATTTTGAAAAATACTGTGATATAGAATTTTGGTCATACAGCCCAGTAGTAAGCAGTAGTCTGTCTGTCTGTCCCTGGTTGTTTAGCACTATGAAACATGCGGTCTGAGCTCCGTGAGGTGGTCTTGTATGGAGTGAGATCACTGTCTTTAACATGAGAGCGCAAATACGGGGTTCAACCAAGCACACGCAAGAGAAACAAGCAGAAACAGCTGTGAGCTGAGCAGAGAAACAGGAAAAATGAGCAAACAAAGACAACGTCTTTGCAGTGCAGCACAGGAGGTCACTCTGCTCACTTCTAGCTGCTGCGCATGAATGTCTGTCTCTGCGCAATTAACAATTTTCCACTCGACTCCGACAAATATGGCCCAATATCTTTTAACAAATGAATGAATCATAAAAACTCAGCATGGGCTGAAAACAGATGTTACAGGATCCATCATGCCCTGTATTCATAAATCAATGACAGTGGCCTGACAGAAAAATTGACCCATCTTTGATCCACCACCATTCCCAATCCAAAAGAAAATGAGGGATTGTTTATCCAAGCCCAAACTAGTGACCTCATTCCACTATAAAACATTCAAACTCAAATAAATGAACCCTTTTTTTGCCTCAGCTCTAGTGAAGGAATACATATACAGTTATAGCATAACAG
This sequence comes from Crenuchus spilurus, assembly GCA_036984385.1. NCBI lineage: Eukaryota > Metazoa > Chordata > Actinopteri > Characiformes > Crenuchidae > Crenuchus > Crenuchus spilurus. Next base: position 46,914 of record BRDA01006880.1, read on the forward strand.
GCAAAATAGAATAACACAAATGTCTTATGGTCAAGCATCTTAATACAAAAATGCATGAAAGTGCCAATAACCCATAAAACTTTCAGAAACAAGAGACTCATTTGTGATGTGAGAAGACACTGGACCTGTAATTCACAAATTGAACTTATGGCTAAGAGCCACACAAAATGAACACTGTGAAGTAGGGCTATTCCCCTCTGGCTTGGAGGATTAAAGCCCTCCCTCGCTCCCCCTCCATTTAGTGTCTCTCGGCTGCCGGCCACGGTCCGGGCGCTCACGTGCTGCTGTAGAGCACACTGACATTATGAACTCCCAGCTGGAGTCTACAGTGCAATGAGGGCACGTTCTTGAGCCAAGCCTGATGAAGCCCCCCCACCCCCAGAACTAGGCAACCACTACTAACCATGAATAGCCTTCTATCATTGTGGCCTGACCCCCATCCAAAGCCATATCCTCTCCTCTCCTCTCCACAATCCCAAAACACCCTAGTGCCCCAAAATATCTAGCCAAGGGGGGAAATGAGGGGGAAGACGAAAAAAAAAAAACAGGATCGACAAGCAGCATTTCTTTTTTTTGTTGTTGTTATTATTACTTCTGCTCTCTTTTCACATGCTAGATCATAAATGTGGAATGCATACTGCTCTACTTCCTCAAATACCTCAAAAGTCCTTTCATGGAACTTATCAATCATGCATAGTGAAGGAGATAATGTCTTTTGTTACTGTCACTATGTCTCTCCCCCGTAAAACCATAAAGCCTACAAACTGGGATGTAACAGCAGGTTGACGATGGGCTTTGAAACTTAACAGTAGGAGAATCCAACAGCAATTAAGGGATATTTAAGAGATTATAGACTTACACAAGCAGTAAACATAATGCACACTCAATCAAGGCAACAAATATAATTCCACACAGGTAATGAACATGGCATCTCAATAATGCTGACTCGCTCTTGTCATTCAGCTACAGTAGATTAGCTTTCTCAAATTCCGCTTAAAATTAAATCTGACATGTACCACACAAGCCTGTCAAATTAAAGTTCTTAGAAAAAGATGAACGGAAACGAGACATAAGACATATAACCAAATAATCTCACAAACAGTTAACTATTCACTGTAATCTGACTCATCGTAGGATAATGGTTCCACTTCATTTTAGAAAGAAAAATCTGCTGAATATAAATGCTAAGTTGTCCTTGGCTTTGGCTTAAAATGCTAATCTGCAGAAGGCAATCAGTTATCCTCCTAATAATGCCTCTCAGCCCCCCCAGGGTCACTGTACAGCTCAGACCAAAGCAGATTTACTGCACTGTCAGAGGCCTTCACACTCTTGGCTACAAAAAGTCTAGGGCCAACAAAACTTCATTCATATTTTTTCTGCATTTATGATCGTATTAGACATTTGAATCCATGACAGAGATGCTGAGTGACTGAAACCAAGTACCAAAAGATTTTTGAGCATTTTAAATGTAATTAAAACAATGAGTAACTCAGTACTGGAGTATTATAAAATTATCACTCCAATGATCAATGTCTTTACAAATCTACATATCTAAGCAACTCCAGCTATTCATACATGATTGTCCTTAAACTGGATTAATAATGCAAGTCAAACAGTGATGATACTGCTTACCTACTTACCTTCACTGTTTATTAGAACTTTTTTTAAGTCATTTTGCTTTTCTGAAGTGAGTTAATCAAAGCATTTTGAACATTACTTAGACATAAATATACATGTGGAGATCCATATGTTGCTTGGCCTGAGTTAAGGAAAAGTTAAAAAGGGTAACAACTGACTGTGCTCAGCACCTTTTCTGCAACAAAGCCCTTTCTGGCAAGCGTACAGCAGCTGAGGTCAATTAAACTTTAAAGAAGTGGGCAAAAGAAAACAGCAAAGGGGCCTAGCTTCTCACATTTATGTGTACTTAAAACGTTCTTTCACTCGGTGCACACAAAATTGCCATTATAACAAGTTGCAATACATTAAAACACATTATTAAATTCTTGATGTGTTGTGGTTAAAGACTGGTTGGCATTGGGTTATGCTGATCGTGATGTTTGTTGCAAATCTTAATTCATCCAAACACCCACAAAACGTTGACAAAGACTGGTCATGATGATCACATCTAGTGACAAATTAGAGAATTAACTAGAATGGTTGTACAGTGTTGTTGAAAATGAAAGACGTCTATGGGAAGAAGGAGGGATGAATAAAAGACACAGAGGAGTGTGGGTTAATACGGTGGTGGATTAGAGTTTGGGAAGTTGCCCTGAGTGACTACATGCAGTTTGGTGGTTGTAGGTTAAAGAAAACAATGGGGTTTAGGAATGGAAAAATGAATGGAACTCTTTTGAGGAAAGAGGGAAACAATTTGTACTTGAGGGTTTGAGGTGGTGTGTGTGAAACGGTGTCTGTCAGGAGAAGAACCGTAGACGGGCGTGTAGTTTTCCACCACATTAATCCTTAATGGAGGAAAAATCTAAATTAGACGTTTTTCTAAAAAATATGCATCAGATCAAAAAGCTGTAAACAAGCACACCACCACTGATCATACTGAACATTCTAGAGTTGGAACGGTGTTGATACTGTATGTCAACTGTGGGACTACTTAGCAGATAACAATGTGGGTACAGAGAAGAGTAATATAAGATAAAAATATATAGAGCTATGTTCCATAATAACAAACGTGCAGTTTTAATGAGGCTAAGCTAAACTTACCATACAACATTCACACTGCATTATAATGTAACAGCACACATCTCTCATACACTCCCAAATTCATGTGTGGGTGAGAAATGAGTATTTGACAATGCTCAAAAGTATTCTAATATTTGTGATCTCATCTTTCGCTTGAAGTAGGCTTAAACTGATCCTCGGCAGTGCAGTCAGCTGTATCAATGGCTCCCCAGAATACCCAAATTCCATTTCAATGAACAGCTCTCATCAGAAGTCCAGCTGCTGTCGGGGGACAGTTAGAAGGGAGGGCAGATGATGGGCTTGAAGCTGAGCCAACTGAGCACATGCCATTCACTGGTGGGTGAAAGGAAATGAGTGACCCTGCTCTGAGAGAGAAGAGCTGAAAGAAGAAACTCATCCAAGCTTGCAGTGACGGGGTGAGGCATCTATACACATCACAGGGCTCTATGGATGCACACAATGAAAGTCCAACTGATATTAAAAGTCTGTGTCCAATATATGGTCTAAAATTCCATTCAATGTAATTTTATACATAAAGCAATAAGGCATGAGATGCCATGAATTACAGTGGTTTTATACAGAGTGTTATTAGACATGACACGGAGCAGAACTGTCACTAGCTCTTTCACTTTTCTAACATTTCCACAAAATAACAGAAAGTCAGTTTGAAGAAGTAGAATATTATTTTCCACTGAAGGTGGAGCTACCCATAATTCTTTCCTAATTTAATGTCTGCTTGATACTCAAGATTTGTCATAGAAAAACTGTTATGCTATCCTCATGCAAATGATTCAAATAGTAAATTATTAAACTTGGAGCAACATTAACAACTACAAACACTATCCTGCTCAGATTAATGTGTTAATATCGTCATTCACACTGCAAATGCATTTAAACCCTCATTCTTCTTCCTTCTGCATTCTTTCATTCTATCTCTCTCACTCTCAGACACACTCCCTCTTTCTTTCTCATGTCCTAGCTGAGCAAATAGAGAACCCTAATAGCACTTTCCAAGCCTGGGAAGCTTTATGGGGTCTGTGAATTGTATGGCCAGATTAAAATGACTGTAGTGACCCTCTTCTCTCTCTTCTATTCTTTCTCCCAATACAGAAGGCCAGCCCATTCACAGTGGACACTGGGAATCAGGTCAGCCAAAATGGAGCTAGATGCACTAATAACACACACACACACACACACACACACAAACATGCACACGCACACGCACACGCACATACACACACGCACATACACACACACACATACACACACACACACACACCAAACTGTTATGTGCCATGTAGTCAGTCTTAACAGTAAGGGCCACACTGTGTTAGTCTCAGTAACAACATATCTACATGTCAGAGGCCATTGAATGCTACTGTTTGTTGAGTGCACTTTAAAACTATATGATAAAAGTTAGATCACATGGAAGCTTAGCTTTGATTTAATGTATCCATCACACACTGAATGAGAACTGTGAGACAAGTGACAAATGTCAGTTGAAGGGAATAATAAATGAAACATATACATTTAAATCACATTCTATAAGAATCTTAGAAACTAGGCCAAGTGGGTGGGAAGCACATTACTGAAAGTATGTATGGTAAACTCTTCAAACATCCCTGTTGTATAAAGTGTGGGCGAGACAACAGCTGCACTACAGTGTGATGAACACTGGTTCCTGTTTCTAAAGCCTGGAAACATTCTGCACCACAGCTCAGAATGTTTGGATTTGTGCCTGTGAAGAAACCACATATGTCAGTCAGTCCCTAATCCTACATAGTCAGGATGAGAGTACTCTTGCCTCTATTAAATGAGTAAAAAGAGTGGATTGGTTTTATAGAATGCAATGTATGTTAAGACAGGAGGGCTTGCTGCGCGTTACTGGAATATCAACTGCTCACTCAGGCGTGCTCCTGTATTGCTCTGGGCTTTACAGGATTCTCTCACTCTTTGTCTCTCGTTGTCGCATGCTCTCTCACTTCAACTATGCCTTCTCCATTTTTTGGGTCCAGTGTCTCATAAAATTCACTGCCTTTGATTCTTCCATATATTTTGTCCTTTCCTACATAGTTCCCATCCTGCTCTGGGATTTGAGATCTCCATTGTAGTCATTCTTTTTGATGACAGATTATCCAGGTCACCACTCAATTTGTATTTTGTAATTTTCACTATTTAACACCAGTATATTCACATCATTATATATGGATGCTGCATCTAATATGTGCTGAATCCTTTACTGATCAATTAGTGAGCTCCATGTGGATAAAACTTCCCCTTTCCTTGAAATGTTATCATTGCCACTGGGGTGGTTTCATGTGCATGCTGAAAATACGGAAAAATAATAATTTGTCACTCAAAAATGTATGAAATGCATCTTAACTTGAGATATTGTTATACATTATACTGTGCCTACACTGCCATGTCATGCTGTATAACATTTTAGAATGCTATGATAGATGATGGTAGACTTGACATTATTTCACTCAAAGTGTTACTGGTGAATTCACCATGGCTGTAACAGTTACTAATAACTAAAGATATTCAGCCAAGAACTGTGTGAAACGACAGGTTAAATACAGTGATATGGTGTATATACTCACAACTCCAAAACGAGCACCATCTCACTGGAGAGCTCGTAAACATCATGCAGGTTGACCACTCGTTGGCAGGATGCTGCCAGCTCCAGCACAGCAATTTCATGAATGATTTCTGTTCGGCAGTCCTGGCCCTTTCTCCTCTTCCTCATGAACTTTGCTGCATACTCTCGGCCAGTGCTCTTCTCTACACACTTCCTCACTACTGCAAACTTGCCTCTGAGGTAGAGAGGTAGAGAGAGGTAGAGTGTGAGAGAGAATATAAATCTAGCTTGAAGAATAGTGCTGAAAGATACAGATTAGTTATTAAATATTTCAACTATAAATATAACATTTTCATAATAGTACAGCATTTTGAAAAATTGGAATATTGTGAAAATCAGAATCAGAAAACTTTGTCATTGTACAAGTACAACGAAATGAAGGCCCCAGTGTGTACATTATGTGTATATAATGCAATTAAAAATGATAAACTGTCTTATATTATATATTCATTACATGTAAAACACATGGACAAATTTCAAGCCTTTTAAATTTTAATGTAGTTTAATCATAATTTACTTAAACTCAAAATGAAATATTCTAATAATTTGAGACTGTGGATCCCATAATCTATAAGCCATACTGATCAACAGTAAAATAAAAATGCTTGTCTTTTTACATGTAAATATGAGAGTTGTCTACAATTAACTTTCACTCTTTTTTATCGTTTTATAATATTTTTTTTCTGTGCCACAGTATGACAATTAATATGCAGTATTTGACTAATCTCAGCTAATTATACTGTGTCCCTCTAGGACTAAGGCTGTCTGTCCTTGCTAAGAGGTAAAATGGCAGGAACTGGGTGGTTGAATATAACAGTTTATATTGTATTTCATGGAAAACAAAGAATGGAGGATCAAAAAATACTCTCTTGTTTCTTGATGTATGAACAAAAGCAAACTGTTTTAGACATGTAGGGTAATAGTAAGAGTAGCATTTCAGCCATTGTGCATTATACACACATGCACACACATTGTTCAGGGTTTCCTTTAATGCCAGTAAAAGAAGGGCCTTGAACTAAAGTGCTTGAGGGTGGTGAAAGGCTGTGCATGTGGGTACATACTTGTGTATATATGGGGGTGGGTGGGTTGGATATTTGAAGATGGCACACTGTCATGAGGGCTTCACAATTCTTTGCCTCACTGACATTTTTTTTTACAGAATGAAATCATCCCTAGCTCAAGTAATTTTTTTCCACCTAACTGAGCACCCACTTTGAGGTGGCTGACCCACTTTTAGGTTAGGACCTTTAAAAGGTGTAGGGCCACTGATGAGGAAAACGCACACACACACAGAGAGTGGTTGTTGCCTGGGGAACCTCTTATGTTATACAGAGATGACAACCCCCACTGAGATGCCCACTATGCCAATAGCATACCAAATAGCAATGTGTTCTACAGTGGTAGCCCCAGCCACACATGAGCCAGTCTCTCTTTATAAAGTATACAATGTATTATTAGTGAAATAAATAAACAGAACCACAAACACATGGTGCTATTCATTAAAATGTTGCTGTAAAATAACTTGGTCTGAGAAAATGACCTTTCTATTATTGCTCTGTTGTTTTAACCTTGTGATAACGTGAATGTTTGGTTATACAAAAATATTTCCTTTACACTGGAAGGTGACCCTTGAAGAAAACATTCACTAGACAAATACCTGCTTGCAGGTTACAAATACATTAGCTGTGGTTTACTATACAGCAAGCCAGAGTCTCAAACACATTATTAATGCTGTCTGAATGATTCTCTGAAACACACAACTTTAGCATCAGTCTAAACACATGAGCAGCCAAGAGAAGCACAAAAGGGATTTAACTTCATGTAAGAGTCTGCTGAGCTACTGAGACACTTTGTGTAAGTGACTCACAGAGGGCATCCCAAATCATGCAACCATGTCCTGAGTTAGCCAGGTCACTTTGGTCTTGAGCCAATAACACACACTGAGCCTCAAGACACTTCCAAAGCATCATTAAAACTTGCTCTCAGAGCTTTGTGGGCATGAGCAATTACAGCACTTCTTTTTGGAAAGTTGGGATTGCAGTACATGTTGGCAACAGAAGGTGACTGAGTAGGACAGTATATCACTGGGACAAAGATCAGCAGAGTGCATTCCAGTGATAACAGTAACTTTGTCCAACAAATTCTAAATAGGCTTGCATTTGTCAGGAAAAACATCATTCTGCAGAAATAAGTTGGGAGTTTAACTTGTAGATAAATGTGGAATGGACAACAAGATCTTCATCTAGCATCATGTGTAAGAATAGACATCTATTGTATGTGTGAAAACAAAAATAAGGAACAGATACAGTAAAAAATTATTGCTTTGAAAAGAAAAAAAAGTAACTGATATGTTGAGCTATTTTGAAAAACAATAAACTGAGACATGCTAGTGCTGCCGCACCGACATGAGGCTGATACCATGTGTTGGCAAGAGGAGTAATAATGCCACTCTGTCTACAAATCTTTATATAATGGTCCTCCAGACTAATGTTGTCCATCTTTGCCACTAGATAAACCGGTAGTGACTGGGTGGTTGAAGAAGTCAAATTACAGTCAAGTACATTATGGGTTATTTGGCAACGGAAATAAAAACATATGATAAATGTATAGCTGTAACATACCATACTGTACTGTGCAGAGAAGAAAATGCCACTAGATTGATTTTACAAGTGTAAAAAACAGTTTTTCTACATCCATAACATTATTCATTAAACAATTATTCAGACTATAGCACAGTGTTTTATGTCCTTTCCCATTGGTAATCCATTCTCTGAAGTCTGAACATAAGCCTTTAAGCAGCCATGGTTGCTGACAGTGCTCATGTGAGGGTCATACATTTGGAGGGGGTTTCAGGCACCACAGGAAGCTTTCCCCCATTTTCAGCCTCATTCTGTCCAACTCACTACAGATTTACTACATACAGCTGTGCTACCTTCCTTTTTGAAAAAACACGTTTTAAAACTGAGAAAAGTAGAAGGAAAACCTAAATAAATATATTTGGTTTGTTCTGGACCCGACAGCTGGATGTAGCAACATTAACCCCAATGCAAAGTTACAATAAAGAATTCAAAAAATAATATTTTAAGATATCAGAATTATGGTCACTTACACTCTATAGAGAGCAACAATGAGTAAAGTTTGTTAATGTGAGCTGAGGTTGTGACTGGTCAGTCTGAAGCTACTGAGTAATGACAGATAGGAAACATACCAGCTTATTAGTTTGTTTGGTCACTTTAGTTTTGTATTTTCATACTTGCATGAACTAAAAATAAGTCAAACATAAAAAACTAGAAAACTAGAAAACAAGAAAAGCACATTTCCTGGAAAAATGCAGAGTGATTGCTAAAGTTGCTAGTGTGTGCTACGTGGCAGTTGCTATGTAGTTGCCATGATGTTGCTAAGCTGTTTCTACATGGCTATCATGTGGTTGCTAAGTGATCACTAGTCTGTTGCCACATGATCACTATGATGTTGCTATGTGGTTGCTAGGCTGTTGCTATGTGGATGCTAAATAGCTGTCAGACTGTTGCAAGGTTGCATGGTGTTGCTACTTGGCTGCCAAGGGGTTGCTAAGTGACTGCTAGTCTGTTGCTACACGGTTTCTATGATGTTGCTATGTGGTTGCTAGGCTGTTGCTATGTATTTGTTATGAGACTGCTATGTATTTGTTAGGCCATTGCTACATGGTTGCTAAGTGGTTGATATAATGATGCTACGGGGTTGCTAGGTTGTTGCTACATACTTGCTGAGCAGCAGCAAGGCTTTTGCTATGTAATTGCAATGCTGTTTCTAAGTGGTTGCATTAAAATATATATGGCAATTAATTGTCAGCTAAAGTTCATGATTGTGAAAGCACTACTGTTATTTTATTTGAGTATAATCAATAAACAGTAGGTGTATGTATGCAGACCATGACAAAACTGCCTAATTCTACCATTCATTACATGGTCAAAGCAGACCAATTCATATCAACTGACTCAGGGGCTATATGGCACCTTCCGCTCCTTTGTAAATCTAATAGGCTTTCAGTGCCCTTGAAAGCACTGCTATGGCATACCTTCGTTCCTATAGCTGTGTCCTAATCTGGCCCCTGCCGCTCAAGATTCACTCCTTAAAAACATGAATGCCAAGCCTGAGTGTAGTAAATGAGCATCTCTAATCTCCTTACATAAAACCTGCCGCTGCAGAGGTTTGTGGCTGACCATTCAAGGCATGGTAACTGCTCACCCAGTGAGAGTAATCTGGCTTTGGTGCAAAATATTCCAAATACCTTCGCTTTACATTCATCTTTAGCAAAAGAGCTATGCAACTCATGAATAACTTGATAAGCATTTTACTATAAGATATTGAAAGACAAGCCTCTAGACAGCATAGTGTTGTGGGGGAAAGGTTTTGCCAAATATGATTCTCCATTTTTCTTCGGCGGTCTTATTTGAACTGTGGTTAACCAGCACTGACTGACTAAGCTTAAGACTGTTGGAAAGATGGTCCGTTTGTGCCTCTGGTGCCTTTATACAAATGGCCTAGGGCCTTTCTCTGCTGTAGTGTCAGCACATTTGCAAAAGCCTGTGGCCTCACACAGACAACACCCTGAAAGAGATGGCTTTCATGTGCAGCTCCGAAGTTGACAGAAGGGTCACAGTCGTGGCGAGACTGCAGTCATATTCAAAGCAGATGGTCTGTGGAAAGTTGCCAAACAACATGCCGAAAGAGTCTTCAGAGAAGGGAAAAAAACTGAAGTGTTTTAAGTGAACACTTTGAAAAAGCGACACTCGCGTGACATGGGCATCTTATTCTCTTTGTGCTGGGATGTTTTTGGAAAACTGCTCCTTGCCCAGTGACCACAATTACTGCAATGCACAGGCCAAAACTATTATAATTTTGCCCAGACAGAATGTAAACTTGAACACATTTTGGTTGAGAAATGCATAGTTTAAGTTTTTGCGTTCCATACAAGTTTTTCTACTCTTACTACTCTAAACGGGCATTGTTTCTAACCACCCTGTACAGTGGTACAGTGGCACACACAGAGAACTAGCCTAGAACCAGATTTCTTTCCCTGACTTGCTGTTAGTCCACTATTAAAGAATTCAACACAGTCACCCAACAAACGTTCTTTAAGAGGACAGAACAGAATTTATCTTCATTTTAGATGCTGTTTCATACACACTTAGATCTGATCCACTAAAGGTACACTGTTAACGTTTAATGTTAACTAAGCCAACTAGCCCCTATCTGGATAGCTCGGACAGCTTTCAAAGTTACCCTTTCTTTTAGGTAAAGAAGATCAATAGACAGTAAATCTCAAGGAAGACTTTAAGGATGCTGACAGATGGTCTCAGCAAGACTGACGCATGATAAGGACCCTTTGACAAGCATATGTTAGAGACATGACGTCAAGATGGTCACATTCCGACACCACCCAGCTGAAGGACGACTCATTCACACTTCCTGGAGAAATTCTCAAATCACTGTGCACGCTACTCGTCAACAACTAAGAAACAACAAACACATTTCATTCCTCCCAACAACTAACACATCTGCAAAACACGGGACAAACTATGGCTAAACTGATTAATTAAGAACAATACATGCTTCTTAGCTTTAAAAATGGTGACATTTTTAAACATTTATTTGGTTTGAAAAGTCTCCTAGTAGTCAGTCAGAATACTGATGTAACAGGAAAACCAAGTCCTTCTTTAGACCATTAGACCAACTGCTATAGGCTAGACAGTGTACAGACATACATAACGAATATAAAAAAATACCTGATGCCTCTGGCAAATACCTTAATAGATTGCACATGTTTCCATTAAATCCCAGCTTTAGTACTAAAGGTCATAGATCACATGCCCAGCTTTGCTCAACAAACCCTAATATTCTAATTTTGGGAACTGTTTTTACACTGAGTCCAACAAATCATTGTAAATTGGGGAGAACATGCTAGAAGTGTGGTTGGGAAGAATATTCTAGAGTGTCCCAACAAACAAATGTATGGCACACCATTCCAACACACTTGTAGAGAACATTTGGTTGGTGGGCTCTAGCCTTCTCTGGTCTTGGGGAACCTTCTGCTCTGCAAATTTTAGATTGTGCTGCTGTTCCCATAGTTGATCCCATTGATCAGGACCAGGGGGAGAAATCTATGCACCAACACATGGTAAAGAATCTAGATTTGGATGACTGAAATCATGACTGGTCTCACCTGGTCATTGCTGGTTAAATCCAAAAATAATTGATACATGCTGACTAGTCTAGACAAGTGTTCAGTTAATGTTCACAAACAGAATCCTGTCACTTGCTGAACATATGGAGAAGGCCATATGCTCTGGGGATCTTGCTAGTGGCAAATCCGCTCCCATTGGGAGCAAAGTATTTTAAATTGCAAGCAATTTATTTAAATAAGTAAGAAGCACGCAAGTCAGAAAATAATTACATAATAAATAAACCTAAACAATATACCTAAATGTTGACAGTTAGTAGATGGCTTTAATATGCGAGTTCAAACAGCATACTTATCCTTTCCAATAGTGACCAATGAATGTCCTGCATTTTTTACCTTACCTGGGCAAAGGTAAGTCTACAATCTGAGGTCTACATGGTCACCTGGGTAAAGGATAATTTACCCATCAAAAAGTCAAGCTAATTTATTTCTTTATTCACATTTTTCCTCAGATATTTGAACACATGCATTAAGGAGTGAGCACAGTTAGGGTGGAATTTCACTCACTTAATGAGAGTGCCCTGTAGCTAAATCGCAACTTTGTTTTGTAGTGTATTCTACACACCCAAGCATTTAACTTTAAGTGTTGCTTTTTATACCACATTAATCAGGACCAGGAACTTAGAAACAGAAAACTGTAGCCATTTCAACAGAATCAAAAACTCCTTCATCCACAAAAAATAAGGTATAACTAAATTCCCTTTTAGTGAGAGGAAAAAGGATCCCAGACTAAAACCAGAGGTCTGTTTACTGTGTGGCTATGACATGGGGGAATAATGAACTCTGACATGTGACCTCAACATAGAGTAAGAGGCGCCCATTCACATAGTGTCTAGGCACACAGGCATACATTTTCTGAATACCTTGGGAAAGTGCATTACCTCATCACTGTCCCTCTGCAAAGTTTTTCAGACGTGACCATCCTTTCATCACCTCTCTCTCTTCGTTACACGGTGGTAACGGCACACAAAAAAGACCTCATCTACTTGCTATGGCATAGTGGAGACAGACAAATGGCTTGTTCCAAGAGTGAACTCTTTTTTGGGGTGAATTTCAGTAAACAGCATGGCAAATCTGCTGACAGACAATGAGTAAAAGACAATTTTTGCAAAGTAATCTTCAAACAATCTGCATGAACAGGATGAAATTCTGTGGTAAATTTAGAGAAAAACAAGAGAACTTGTCTGTGAGGAGTCAGCAAAGTGAGAAATATTAGATTTCTCCATGCCTGTTTTGCGACAACTGGTCTAAAGGTCAGCTTTATGCTGGGAGCTGAATAAACATATTTTAACTGCCTTGACTGTTGAAAATGAGTTTACCATGGCAGTCACAAATTCAACAACGTGCATCATAGTCTTTTTCTGACCCTTGACGAGAGGAGCTCATCAACGTGTTTCAAAAACAAACTTGGCTTTCACACGGTCACCCTCCCCCCCTGTTGCCATGGTATGCCTCAGATGTTGCCATCAGGGCCTGAGACCCAAACAACTTGAGAAGTGGAGCAATGATGTCATGGTATCCTTCTCAGTTGTCAAGTCTAAGACAGAGATCCTTTCTGTAAGAATAAGGGTGCAAGGCCGGGGTTCCGAAACATGATGGGAGACGAGAAAGAAAAGGGGGGCCTGTGGCTTAAGTGAAAGGGACCACACTGCAAACATCCGCTCTCAAACCCATTCCAGAGACAGAACCCCACACTGCGGTCCTGAAATCTGCAGGGAAGGGTGAGACATTTTCAGCTGATGACATGCTGCTTTAGATGATAGCCAGACTAGGCTGAGTACGGGCAGTAAACAAAGCCCTCCCAAATAACTGGAGTGTCTGACCTTAATTAAAGATGACAGAGATTCTTCTTCTATGAACAGCCAAATGGGTCAAATGACCTCTGGAATGCTGTGTGACCACGTTTATCACATTGTATGTAGACAAACCTTCAATGTCATTCTTTGCATCCCAGAATACAATTTTCAATTAAATCAAGTGTTCCTGGAGACATTCTGCAGAGCTTGTTAATGAACCAGAACAATGCAAGAGTCTCAATGTTCCACCCACAAATATATTTGGGCTAAGTACAAACTATGGACAAAGTTGGTTGGCTGTGCAGAGCATACAAAGAGAAAAAACATCAGTAAATCAGATCTTGTCATAGCTCCCTACATCAAATCAGCCACCTGAATGTGAAATTCAATTGAAGACAATTGCCTTGCCTAAAAGGGAGGATGACTTGTGAAGCATTTCTCTAGGCAACAGTATCAGACTGAAATTGAGGCCAGTACAATTCCTACTCCTAATGACTTACCATAGACCAAGGAACAAGTAGAAGCAACTATAAGCAATAATATGGAAGTATAAAGAAACATAATAGTTTGAAAGATTAATTCCTAACTATTGATTACCAACAGTAAAAATGGTTTACAGAAACAAACTGAAGCTTAAGTCACACATCATAATGAAGACATAGAAGGTTAAATAGCTCTAGAGACTTCATGAACTCAAGTGACTCCAAACACTTAATATTATCATTATCATATACTCTGAATATTCTCATAAAACTGAATACATTAACATGAGACGTACAGATGTGTGATCAACTTCATCTCTATAAATATTTGCCTCTGTACATCTAAATAGATGTGATGGGTAGATACTGTATATCGCTACCAATTTACTGAAAAGGGGAACTGAATTCACAACACTGGTTTAATGCTGTATTTGTTCAATGCACAGAGAGCCAGTCACAGCATGACTTAGCATGACACTGTGAGCATTACTTATCACTGCTAACAGGTACACAAACTTTACATTCAATAAAAATAAGGCTACTGAAAGAAGCTGCTGCTTTAATGAGGAGAACCTGTAAAAAGTCCATGAGATAAGCATTCTGGAATATAAGGTACACATTTTTTAATGAAAAGAAAAATATTTAATGTCTAAACTCAGTGTGTTGTGTGTCTATTGACTGTAATGATCATTTAGTAATGAGCTCTACAGGTTAGGGACTTTAAACCAATTTACATTCGTACCAGCCATATCTGGTGTTAAATCATGATGAGACCCTACATCAACTGTACATCTTCAATAATTTAATTCGGTTTGATATGGCATGATATAGTGTAATTGTACTTGAAAAACGGCTTTAAAGTTAACACAAGCATACATTAAGCATACATTACACACTGCGTATACATCATAGGATCATACAGAATTAAACAGATATGAATATAAACATGTGGACAAAGCATCGATACAGACCAATGGACTGTTACATCCCTAATGACTGGAAAATGTTCTGCATCCACTCCAATAGTACATCAAATCTCATTTTTTTACAAAACAGGCTAATCTCATATCAAAGGAATGCATTCTGTTCTATGAAGTAAAAAACTAATTTTCTGTTTCCAGACACAACAGTCATATTTTAACTTATTTGGCCTCATATAGTACAATGCTGGAATTCTAGACCTGGTCTGTGTGTTCCCTATGTGATGTAATGTAGTGTCACTGCCCTGCAATTATCTATATTTGAGCATCTAGAAACCACACAGTCCATCTCATTTCCCCTCTTTATACATACAGCAAGACTCATCGTGGTACAGGAAGAATTTTCCATTAAGACAAAGCAGTTGCACCAAAAGGTCTGTGAAGTGACAATGACTCTCTAAATAAAAATACCGAAAAATAGCTTTGCAATAATGTTTTCTACATTTTTTCAAGCCAAATAATATCCTTTCCTCTGAAAGTCTAATGAAGTTTGAGGATCTGTGCTAATGACTCTTTATACTTGGAGCAATATTCTGCCTAATACCAGGATTTACCCTAAGAATGCAACCATTCCTAGTAAATTCCAGGCCTCCCAAAATACCAAACATTCTCAGGAGAACATAAATCTACTTCCTGTGATCTTGAACACTGGCAGAAATATCAATTGAACTTCTTAAAATATATATGTTTTTATTATTGTTGCTTTTGGTGGCTTGTTGTAAAATCAGCCTAACCCCTTGAGGAAGCTACGAATCCAGACAGCTTAACATTTTCCTCCCTCTTTCTCAAGATTACTAAATCATTAAACCAGGTGCTTTTTAAACCATTATACATAGTGCAACATTACAGCTAACATTTGTCTTCAACTTGCCCAAACAAGTTAAACCAATGTGCTGCTACACTGATTGGCCAAAGCTTGAGGACATGTATGAGAAGAAACAAAGAAAGCTTATTCATCAGTGGACACCAACTAAAACACTTTAATATAGCCTTTAATGCTTGTAACAAAAATGCAGTTTGTACAAATGTGGATCTCAATAAAAGAAACAACGAAGGTTTTGATGACTTTCCAAACACACTTATGAATCTAAAGACTTTCCATGTTGAAAATAAAATTTCCTATTTTACCAGGAATTGTTTGTGGTATTCTCACCAGAAAGCACAAGACCAATTTTTTTTCAGTTTCAGTTCATTCTTTGTGGTCTAAAAATAGGCTAATGTTATTTCACAGTGGAAAAAAGCATCCAAATTTATTTAGCAGGCACTAAAGCTCCCACTGGAGGCTTCAAGCTCAGAAGAACACCATTTCCACACGTGTATGGCCATCCAAACAAACACTCTTGGTTCATTCCCCGTTTTAACTACTCAGGTTTACCTTTGGGAATCTGGACAGAAAGATGGGTAAACCAGGTCTTCAGCACAAACAGGCAATGTCCAGAAATGTCTCAAACTTATCCTTTCGCCCTACCATACCCATCTCAGCATCAAGTCACATGTTGTTGTATGTTTTAAAATGACTAGATCATTTATTTGTTTGAGTTTATTTTTTCAGTGAAATTCAAACACATGAAGATTTATACGGTGTCTACTGCATTTCTAAAGTTACAAGGCAAAGAACACAACCTACAAGCAAAATATACAGACGCCCGACTCGTTGCCTTCAAAGCCACAAAACACTGGTATCTGAGAAGTGTGCTTTCAAATGTCCCTTTTTCCATTCACATGACACGGAAGACTCAGCTCAAGTGCACTGCATGCAAACCTAGCTGGAGTTTTCTTTCTTTTTAACAAGGAAAGAAAATGAGTGAGCTAATTTAAGAGATACTGTAAAGTTGTGAACCAACACATGTGGTTGCTTTACAGAACTTCATCTGTACATAGTGACTTTTTTTTTAGTAGTGTGAATGTTTGCTAGAAGAGCTTAACTGAAATGAAGAGGCTTGCATATAATTTAAGTCACATAGCATTTTCTAACAAAAACTCTTCAAAAGAAAGCTTTCTTCATCTTGTTGATCCAAAATAGGCCATGAAAGTGCTAAGTTTAAGTGCTTTTTCTTTCATTTAACTTTCAGAGTCGGGGCCCTAGGTGACTCAGTGATGGATAAATCCTGAACATACATAAAAAACACATGAAGTCAAATTTGTGTCACATCAACATTGTATTAGTACTGTCTCATTGTTGTAAGAACACCACACTGGAAAGTCATGTATAACTTAAATTAAATAATTAAGTAACATCTTAACATTTGATTGCTGGCTTGAATTCACCAACAGAAAATACCACAGATATTGCAGCTTACGTCTTCTGAGAGCCAGTATCTTATTTTGATTATTATTGTAATTATATAACAATTTTTAAATTGCAAATTGTGCCATTGGCCCCCATGGCCATACAGATGAAATAATAAAATTAAGCTGCAACAAAGCCAGTGCTAAAGGAATTTTCTGTAATGTCATGAAAATCAACAAATGTTCATATAACCACCACATAGAGTGCTCGAGAACATGTTTTAATTGTTAGCACAATATGGGGCAGTGAAACATATTAGAAATAGCAAAGTCTTATTAAAAAGGCCTTGGTACATAAACCTATACATCATGGGACTGTTGGGGGTGAACATAAAATGGACAAACCATTTAGATTAAGCCTATCAGTTCTAAAATATTGATTCTTGAAAACAAACAGCACAAATGTCTCAATAAGTTTCTTATCTTGCCACACAAAAGACTTATACTTGCATTTTTAAGAGCAATTTGATAGAAGTGACTTGCGATTAAAGGGGACATTCAGCTTATTTCACATTTCAGCACAATTTGCTCATATGTGTGCATTAATTGATTTGTCAACTTAAATGTCCTGATTTTTTTTAAACATAAGACAGTAACATAAAGCATGTCTGTTGTGCATTGTAAAATCACAATATCAATAGCACAAATCAGTGTGTATTTTCAGTTACAGCAACTTAAGGTTTTTTAATAAGATTTTTTCAAAAATTGATTAAAAATTCAATATGTTTTAAGAAATTTATGCTAACAATTAGCATACATAAATGTAAAATGTGCTGAAATGTGAAATAAGGTGACCTTCCTCTTTAAAGGGTGTGGCCTTTAGAACCAAATCAACATTTTATAAATGGAAGATGGGAAACAAATTTCTAAACCCATTCTTCAGATTTAAAGGCACTTTTAATTGGTGCTTAGAGTTGGTTTGCCAAGCTCAAGCACAGCATAAATAATCAAAATCAGAATTTACAGTATTATAGTAAAACAAATATTTGATTTTAAAAGTCAGACTGACTGTCTATGTTTACTGTGTATGCAACATTAAAAATAAAAATTGAGAAAAAAAAGTTAATTGTTTTTTTGTAATTTAATTCAAAACAGTAAACTGTCGTTTTTATATTCATTACGCTATGCAAAGTGACACTTTTTTGTTTTACTGTTTTACAGTATGACTTATAGTTCCAGATTCTCAAATTATTAGAATATTTCATTTTTATTTGTGTAAACTACTATTGAAACAAAAAAGCATTGAAATGTGTAATTTATATAAAATACAAGTTTACATTTTTGGATTAAATTATATTATAAAGTTAGAGTCACCATTCCATCTGAAAATAAGACTGACTACATGATGAATATGAGCTGGGGGAGTTGAACTGCAGTTGCATTATAGAGGATGTTTTCCACATGTGATCGACCTGACAATGTTACTGCAGTTACACACACAGCACAGATCCATCCTGAGCGAACACAACACAACACAACACACACTAGTTTCTGTGAGTTATGGGGGCATTAAATACTTTCTTTTACCTTAAAAACCTATCCTTAAACTCAAAACATGTCTTCAACAAAAAACGTCACGATTTACGAAATTTGTAGACCTTCCCCAAGGACGAAAGGTCCCCACAACCTGAGCGTTTAAACAGGCTTTGGTCCCCACAACGTCGCCTAGAACATACGCACACAAACATACTCTGATAGTACATTACTGACGACATTCTATAATTTTTGCAAAAAGGTCACATTTCTTGTGAGGACCAGCAAAATGTCCCCAATTTTACAAACCTGACATGCATTCCTATCACTATGAAGAGTCCCTACTACGGAGAAATACAAACACACAGACACACACAAGCACAAAACTCTTTCCCGCTAGTTCCTTCCCATTAGATACCTGCCCAGCTCCTTTCCAGGTATGAGGCTGTAGTGGTCACAGAAAGGTTCAGTCCTGATGCTGCTGCTGATCTCGAAGAGTAAACGGTTAGTGGAGCTGGACTGAGCTCGGCTCCGAGCCTCGCTGCTACGTACCGGACACTCGGGGATCATACCGGCGGGCTGGATGACTTAGCTGAGCGAAAGGGTTCTCCTGACTTTACTAACCAGCAGCAAAACAAAAGTTAGCGGCTAAGTTCTCGCACACAGCGGCTAGCTGGCGACTAGCACTTTTAAGTTAACCGGCTGTGCTGGACCAACTACAGAGGTTATCTAGCTAAATATAACCGTAAATAAGCCTCCAAAACTTTCTGAATAACAGCAACTACGAATAAAAGACATAAGCCAGTGAAAAAGCGACTTTCATCTTGTTTGAAGCTCTGAGGTAAAGTTTCTGTCAGACCCACTCTCTGCAGGTCCAGCCTCGCTTTGATTTCCGTCACCATGGTGATAGCATTGATTGACAGTTCGACTGAAAGGGGCGTGGACTGTGTGTTCGGGGTTTCCCTCGCAGGCGCCGAGCCAAAATTTCAGATTCAGCTCAAGAAGTGCTAAAATCGCACTTAATTATACAGGAAATATAAATTGTAAGTGTACTCGATGAACAATAGACACTTAACACAATATATATATATATATATATATATATATATATATATATATATATATATATATATATGTATATAGTCATTCTGTTGAGTATCCATCTTTCATCTTTAAGCTGAAAGGGCAGTGCGTTTGACACCCCCCTGCTGGTTAGAAGTGGAATGAAAAGCTTCTGACTTCCTTATCTCTTTCATCCAGTTCTTCATTTAACAAAGTTTGTTCACATTCAGTATACAGAGATATAATTAAGTTAAACCATGAGTGGCAACAAGGAGAGTTTTGGAATCTTAAGAACTGCGCACAAAATAAATAAATAAATAACAACATGACATTAGTATTAGACATACTGAATTAGTGAATAGAATCAGTGTCCTCGGCATTAACATTGATTTAAATGAATGCTTCAATTGTTTAACCTATACATCCCCAAATTTTAGAATATTTTGAGAGAGTAAATTTATGTTTGTATATTTTAAAAAAGCTAAACTCATATATTTCATATTCATCTGAAGTGACATTTCAATCCCTTTTTGTTGTAATGTTGATACTGAGGACTTAAACTTGAAATGAAATATTCTAATCATTTTGAGGCTATAAGCCAACAATAAAACAAACAAAAGGCTTGAAATGTCAATTTACATGTAATGAACGTCAAATATGATTACTCTTTTGAATTATGAACACAAACATACAAACTAAAATATAAAATGACAAAATGTGAAATTAAATTAGCAATTGTGACAAAATTGATAATTTTGGTGTATAATACGCTAAGCTGACTTTGTAACCTGATGCTCTTTTGATTAAAACATGCTTTTTTTAAATTAATTAATTCATTAATTTATTTTATATAAATTAGTATATTTTATATACCCACCACCACTGCAGGGGACCTATATATGTACATATGTATATACATCCATATATACACATATATATTATCAACTCCATGAATCCATTTAGCAATGTCCTCTAATCAGAGGGAGATACAGAGTGCAGAAGACAGAACAGAAAACAAACAAAAAGCAATAACTACTACAACAAGAGAGTTAAGAGAAAAGGATAAAAAAATAATAATAAAAAAAAACATATTTTTTTAATGTTAATCAGGACTAAAAACTTAATTTTTAGTATTAAAAAGGATTTGGTTCCCAATACATGACAAAAACCTAACACACACACACACACACACACACATGCACACACATACATAAGCTCACATTCTCCTGTTGCTGTCCTGGCTCCTGGCCTTTGGCTGCCTGTAGGGATTAATTGACAGTGAGAGATAATAAATCTTCCCATTATGAGGAAGCTCCTACCCTTCACTCATTATTCACCCC
>BRDA01006881.1:3391-22968 GCA_036984385.1 Crenuchus spilurus
ATATTGACATTTGCCATCTCCACATCATTGCATTCAGTTTTTATTCACAATTTGTATAGTGTCCCAACTTTTTTGGAATCCGGTTTGTAAAACAACCAAATCTTTTATGGTGGAAAAATAAAAAGAACTAAAATAATGTGGATGCATTAATATGCACACCCTTAAAATAATAATTTGTTGTACCCTTTGAATTTACGGCAGCATTCAGTCTTTTTAGGTAGGAGTCCTAGGACTAGGAGTTTAGGAGGAAGCCATTCTTTTGTCAATGTGGAGGTATGCTTTGGGTCTTTGTTGTGCTGAAATGTGAAGTTCCTCTTCAGATTTAACTATTTAGTAGATACCTGAAGGTTTTGCTAAAAAATGTACTGATATTTGTAACTGTTCATAATTCCCTCCACTTTGACTAAAGCCCCATTTCCAGCTGCAGAAAACAGGCCCAAATTTTAATGCTCCCTCCACCATGCTTTACATCTAATTTTTTTAATCACAAAAACAAGCATTTTAACAGACATGTGTAGACTTTTTATATCCACTCTCGTTGTCAGCATTACCTTTTTGTGGCTGTTATGAATGTATATATTTTGGTAACATTATATGACCTGAAATCAAATTACTGTATTTGCTTTAAAAATGAATACTGTGCCTTAACTTTAGCTCAGTTTAATCTGGTCTTTACAAAAGTGCGACATGCACAAGAAGGTCCACTTATGTGAAACTTATTTGTGATTTTTTTAACCATAAAAATGTTCAGACTTTAATGATGTGTAATAATGATCATGACTATTAAGCAATAATCTGCTGATAATTTGATGGTAAGCATCTCTGTGTAATTCAGCACATTCACGACTTCCTTCTGCTTGGTCACAGTGGGAGACTTTGAGAAGATATGGCGTGAGCACTGTGAGGATGAGCAGACACTGAGTGAGTATGCCTTTGCCATGAAGAGCCTTGCTGACAACCACTGGACCAAGAAATGTGAAGGAGAGGGTCGCATCGAGTGGTGCCGCAGGTAGGGAAAGGAAATGTCCTTTAAATGTTTAACTTTTGAATTTGAAGGTTTAATAAGCAGCTGTTTTGTCTTTTTCTTGTTCTTATGTCTTTTTATGGTCAATTTCAGGATTCTGCTGCAATCTGCGTTATATACATATTCAGTACTTTGTATTAGATTTGATGACAGTTTATTGTAATGCCAATCCAGCATTAGCATATAATTGCTGGAAGCCCATTAATGACTAAGTAATGCTGATGATTACTAATACAAGCTGATGAAATGCTTCAGTGATAATGCCAGTGTTTTTCCCGTCCCAGTGTTTGTCAGGAGTACTTCATGGATGGAGGAATTAGGAAAGTGCTGGAGAAGGATGAGAAGACTGCTAAGCATGCTGCAACTGCAAATGGATCACCTTTAAGCCCTCAGCCATACTCCTCTCTGCCTAGGTTTGCTTCTCAGTTTATTTCGTTTTTCTGCACATAAGTTTAGTTTTCAATGTTGACTTTTTACTGAAACTTCTGGACTGTTCTGTATTTACTTCACAGTCACATAAAAGTGATCTCAGAAAACACCACTTCTAGCTCAAAGTTCTCCAAATCCTGGGAACACTCACAAAATTATAACAGATGTGTTTTTTTAATGATTATATACTGTGTACTGTATTTCATATTATTATTTTTTTTGTGTAGTTTCAACTCAAGCTTCCAGTTTGGAAAGATGCGTCTGCTGGATGTGGGTAGCTGCTTCAATCCCTTTTTGAAGTTTGATGAGTTCCTCACAGTGGGAATTGATATAGTGCCTGCGGTTGAGGTATGCATATTCAGCAATTCTGACTGTATGATCTACCATCTAAAATCGATATCACTGTACTAGAGGTCTGCACGGGACTGATTTTGTTTTCATCCCGCTCATGCGAAAAAATCAGCAGCGTTGGTCCCGCTTCCGCCCGCCACATACACATGTCTGTCCGCTCCCACCCGCAGTCCTAGCAGACATTCACGTGTGCGCGCAAGTTTAGTTTGTCATCTGGTGTGTGTGAGGGAGGTTGGGGTGCACGTGAACAGTGTCATTCAGAGGGGCAGAAGGGGAGGAGCGGATGTTGTTCGATCGGTTCTGGGTTGGATATAAGACCTGGAGCTATTGAGAAAAGACCTGGGCTATAGCCCTTCTACCGCCCCTGGTCCTAACATGAGTCGGATTAACTATGTAGAGTTCTTGACATTTACTTGCATATTTATTTAAACAGCAAAATATTATTTAGATTATATCACAGAGAGGCAGTGGACAGCTCCGCTTTCCTCCCACAAACACATGCTGTCAGGTGAACTGGAGATGCTGAAATTGCCCCTCAGTGTGTGTGTGAGAGAGAGAAAGCAAGTGGGAGAGATCCTCTCCTTGTGTGTGTGTGTGTGTGTGTGTGTGTGTGTGTGTGTGTGTGTGTGTGTGTGTGTGTGTGTGTGCAATCTGCTATTAGCTATTTTATGTTCATTATGCAGGATAATCACTGCATGATTATAATTTTCTAGACTATTTATTAATTTGCAGGATTTTTCTACATGTATATGTAGTCCCGCTCCCACATCGTCTGAACTGGCTGATCGCTGCTCCTGTGTATATAGTGTTGTGACGGGTCCCATGTCAGTCTCGCGGTAATGCAGGCCTCTAAACTGCACCATGTGCTTTGAACACAGTAGGATTCTAATGTGAATTAATTCTGAAATGCTTTCAATAATATTAAACCAGCGTGTTAACATACATTAGAATTATTACTTAACATGTCTATAAACATAAGTACATACACACACTTCCCCTCTCTTTCTCTCATTCTCTCTCACACACACACACAACTATATTCCCTTATATTTACAAATGACAGTCACCTAAATAGTATATTTTATTCTTAAATAGTATCTTATTTTTGGCAAAATACTTGAAAACTAAAGTAAACGACCTCTTTTGTCTGTTTCAGAGTATATAAAGTATAATACATTAAATAAAAACATTTTGAACAGTGTATGAAAAGTGCTACTTCCCCTAGTGAGAGATGTGTTCTGTGTAGCCATAACCACACACACATTCATGCGTTGTCTGTGTTCTCATCCTCCAAATTCAGAGTGTGTACAAGTGTGACTTCCTCAATCTGCAACTGCAGCAGCCTCTGCAACTTGCCACGGATGCATTGGAAGCTTTTCTGCGGCAGCTGCGTGAGCCAATCGATGCCCTGCCAGCACAACTGTTTCATGTGGTGGTCTTCTCACTGCTGCTGTCTTACTTTCCGTCTCCGTACCAGCGCTGGCTGTGCTGTAAGAAGGCCCATGAACTACTTACGCTACACGGCCTGCTTCTCATCATCACGCCGGACTCCTCCCACCAGGGCCGCCATGCACTCATGATGCGCAGCTGGCGTGTGGCTGTGGAGTCGCTGGGCTTCAAGCGCTACAAATATGTCAAGTTCTCGCACATGCACCTTATTGCCTTCCGCAAAGTCTCGGCCACCACGACAAGTGATCTAGTGAGCCACAACTACCCTGAAATGCTCTACATCCCACAGGACTTCAACACGTTTGAGGACGAAGAGGGCTTCACGGACTGCTGTGAGACACCTCGCTCTGATTTTGAGGATGACCAGCTAGCGCGCAGCTTCTCAGAGCTACCAGACGCTCCTTATGACTCTGACTCTGGCGACAGTCAGTGTAGCTCAACACCTTTTCACGAGCTGGAAGACCCCATTCTGTTGCACAGCTGAACCCCACTGCCCGGTTTTGCTACAGTCACACTGTCAATTTGGCACTGGGCTCACCTATCCCCGCTTTTACATGACAAAAAATGCTGTTTGCACAAAGTTTGAAGATGTTTACACAGGTGATCCCAGATGGCACATCTGATATGGTAACAGACCCTGCTCTGCAGTGTCTTGGTGTCAGTCCTACTCTTGGGAGTCAGATTCGAATCCCAGCCGTGTCATTTCATGCCATCTGGTGATTCACGAGAATGAAACTGGCAGGGCCCGTCTCTCCACTGTTGCTAAATGGCACCCTAGTCAATCAGGCTTTTGAGTGATTGCCATATTTTAATTGAGTAACTAGTAATCTTCTTTTATGCCTGTTAACAAAGCCTTTGTTGGAGACCTATTACATTTTTGATTATAACTAAATTGGTGAGAAAAGACGTTTACACTTGGTTGGTTACATTTTTATTTTTGGTGAAATGCACTGTGTTTTACACATTTAAACATATCCACACTTTGAAAAGAAACTAATAGTAGTTTTGTAATTGAAAAGGAGGATTTGATAAGGTAAAGCCACCAGCATTTTGTTTGCTCTTTCTTAGTCCTCCCTTGTCAAACAAATGTCATTTGGACAAAACCAGTTGAAGGTAACATAAATGATAAATCTGTTCTTGTAGGGTTAGGGTTAAGGTCGCAGACATTCTAAGTGAGTAAAAATGCAGTAGTTTGGCTAGCCTACAGAATTTCAGCACTCTTTAATCATATCCTAATAGCAGTTTGTACAATTTTAAATGAGCATCTTTGGTTTAGCCAGTAACAGTTTGTAGCAGTTTATGTGGTCGACTACCCGTACGTTATGTGTGTTTGGCTTGCTTATGTGACACTGTGACTGTATCTGTTTTCTAATGGCTCACTTTACATGGTACAAATCATGCAAGGTAAGTTGTAGTTCATAAGAACAATCTAAAATGAGAAGACTGAGATTGGAGGTGTGTTTTTGACACTTTGGGGGGTATTTCGGTGGATGTTTTGACTTCTTGTGATCAAAAAAACCTAAAAGCATTTTTTTTGCTGTGAGTAGCTGTGAACTTGGTTTTGTAAGGTAACATTTAGAACCTACATGCTCCTTACTTGGATGCATTCTTAGTGAATAAGACATACCGTACATTTGCTTTCTTGTCCTTTTTGCGATGCCTTTAATGGATATTGAATGATTTTGTTACTTTCAGTGACAGTTTTTCAAAGGAAACATTTTGAAAGGCTTCATACAAATATCCTAAGCTCCTTTTATTTGTTATTTACTGTATGACTAATTTACATTTCATTATGCTCTTGGCTCTAAGACGTATGCGATTTTCATTACTCAGCATGTTAGTTACACAGGTTTGGAGAGTGTTTTATAATAAACCAAACCTTTTAAAAGTGTTGTTTTCTTCTGGATGATTAACCTCAATGAGGCTTTTCTCTTAGTGTGTAATTGTGCCAAGTGCTTTACGCCCCCTTTGTATTTCACTGTGAAATAAGACCGTTTCTTTCACTGCAGAAGTTGCATGTGTTGAAGAACACTGTCTTCGGAATCATTTAATAAGAGCTAGCTGACAGTGGTCTTGTTTTCTCTTGAGAATAGCAATACGTTTATAGTTTTAAATGGTAAATAAGATGGTTGCTACCACGTGATCTGGTTGTTTTTGGCTGCCTGAATTTCATCACAGTAATATGAGAATCCGATGACTTATGAATCCATCAAAGAAGAGTGTTTAATCTCAGAAAGCTTTGTTTGAGTGGGTGTGTCTATTGTTTCGAACTGACTCGTTTCTGAAAGTCAGTTGAGAGTGCCAAAAATGACAGCTTTTTGTTCTAGTTTGAGTCATGTTTTTAATGAAGAAAGTTTGTTGACAGTGGTGATGGCCCACATTGAAACACCTTGTTCGCACATTTGATATCAAATTAGATAAACCCATTTGGTGCCTTTTAGTCCAGACTGTATTTTTGCATATGAGACAAGCTTGATGGCAAAAAAAGAAAAATATGGCAATGGTTTGCTGCTTGAGGATGGACAAGTCCTGAAATGTTATTTATAACAGAAAACCAAACTCAACACTTTTAAAGAAAACGCTGGCTCTTAACCAGCTAAGTGACACTTCTCACTAAATACTGTCAGCCACTTTAATCACATTAGCAATAGTATTTATAGGCTTTGTGTTTAGTGTGTATTTACTTCATAAGAACTTTTTACAATGACAAAAAAAAGCTTTTTAATGTGCTTAACTTGATGTTTTCATGAAAGTGTACTGCCTTGTCTTCCCATGGCCCTAATCCACTGTTTGCATGAATAGTTTCTCTTCAGTGTTTTGACTTCAGGGTGTGATGTATGATGCACCTTTTATAATTAAAGCTAAATGATGCAAAACACTTGTGAAAGAAAAAAAAACAAAATAAAATTCTGTATTAAATTTCACTTGGATTTGGCACCTTCTATTTCATTTGTTTTCGGGATGTGATTAAGTCTTACTTATTTAATGCTTAATTAATGCTTTCAACCAAGATACGCTGGTACAAGTTTAAGCACTACTATTCATTGTACACTGCGGTAGACATATCTACCTTGCCAGTCCACCTTGTAGATGTAAAGTCTGAGGAAGTAGCTCATCTGTTGTGTTGTTATCCTGTAGTCCTGTATTGATCAGAGGATGCTGCCCACAGGACACTGTTGACTGGATATTTTAAGTTGGTGGACTATTCTTAGCAGTCTTAGCAGTGACACTGAGATATTTAAAATCTCCAGCAGCTCTGTTATGAACGATTCACTCATATCAGTGTACATTTGAGGCATTTACAGTGTAATACAAATTGAAACACCACCTGTGTCTGTGTCACTGCGGTGCTAAGAATGATCCACCACCCAAATAATAGCTGCTCTGTGGGGGTCCTGACCACTGAAGAACAGCGTAAAGGGAGGCTAACAATGTATGCAGAGAAACAGATGGACTACAGCCTGTAATTGTAGAGCTACAAAGTGCAGCTATTAGTTCTCTTTTTACTTTGAAGCAACAAGAATAAATAATACAGCGTGTCATTGTGCAAGTTACTAATCTACATTATAACTTATTTACATCATGGACTATTAATAAAAAGGTAAATGTAAAATTCAATATAAAACATTGCATAAATGTGTAAAATTAACTGAAAAAGATGTTTTGATTAAAATTCACCTAGTACATTAATAGTCATATCAGAATTGTATGGCTCTAGAACAGTGGTTCTCAACCGTGGGTGTGCGCACACCTGGGGGGAACGTGGACACTCTCCCGGGGGGGCGCGAGCACAGGACGGGGGCGGGGGAAAAAATCACGAAACATTGACTATTAGTACAAAGGAGATGCAGCAAAGCCCCGCCCCCTCTGAAATGTAAGTAGTTGAATTATTGAAACGCACAAACAAATCAACCACACAGCTTCTTTTCTAATCCACCAATCAGAGAGCAGTATTCTGAACCGACGTGACATCAGTGCTAGTATATACACGCGGCAGTGCCATTCTAGTCTGCTGGTCGCGTTTATTTGTGTTCTGGCTTTTATCTGAACGCTTATCTGCGTCTTTTTAAAGACTAACCTCACAAAAAGGTTTTTATAAAGACTTCCTATCTCAGCCCTAGATAGTTATTTTTAACTGCTAGTCGTGCAGTTAGCTATTTAGCCTCACACATGCACAGCCTGAAACACAACCTGAGCTAAAGTTAGTTTAATACTAGTCACTCGTTTGATATTCGTAATTCCGCTTTTCCTCACCAGTTAACTAAACACAGATTCACCAGCACAGTTACAGTTTTGGGGTGAAATAGAAGAAGACAACTACAACCACAACATTTAGTAAAATTCCCTTGTTATGACAGGTGACGCAGGAGCTTAACCTTGTGTTGATGTGTGCGCTCTGACTACACGGACCGTCTCACAATTACCGACTACATGCTGCAGTGTTAGGGACTGTAGCACAATCCACAGAAGAAATGAGAAGTGTTAAAAACATCCATGTGGCTAACATTATGAATTTTAGCCATTCTCAGGATTGTTTCATGTTTTTTTTTTCTAAAGTAAATATTAATAATGTGACATACATGTATTTTTATACATATTCACATATGTGTCTTGTGTAATTTCTCAAACATTTGTTTTATGTACAATTATAAAAGTAATCAATTAAACTCTGTTTTTAAATCTAATGATGTGAAACCAGCTTAAATACAGACATGTATTCCACACATACTACAAGGCTTATTTTGGGACACAGGGAAGTTATTTATAATGATTTTAATAAAAAAAAATACATCTATGATATTATATAAATCTATATAGTGAGGTTATTTTTACTTATTATGATAAAATTATCAAATAAATCTATTATTTTCTCATATGACTGAACCTAATCAATCAATCAATCAAATTTTATTTATAAAGCGCTTTTTACAACTGATGTCACAAAGCAGCTTTACAGGGTTTGCAATAACAGACATAAAATCATTAATCCCTAATCCCCGGTGAGCAAGCCAACGGCGACAGTGGCAAGGAAAAACTCCCTCAGAGCTGGAGGAAGAAACCTTGGGAGGAACCAGACTCACATGGGGGACCCATCCTCCTCTGGTCTGCTAATTCTAAGTGTGTGATGAATCATAATCATATGATCTTGTTGTAAAGTTCAGGTGAGCTGATATGGTGACAGTAGTGGGACAGGAATGTTGATTATAGTGGGAGCAATGATAACGTACAGAAAGTCCATTTGAAATCCAATGTAGGCAGTAGAGTAGGGCATCTGGAGCAGGCCACAGTAGCTGGTCGTTGGTGGGCAGCTGATCCAGGGAAGCATCATGGAGAGAATAGTAGTCAGCCTTCCATCAACCTTGGACCGGACCGGTGGGCAATCACTCACTCGCAAAGAGACAAAAAATTGAATTAGTTCTGTTTGGATTTATAGAGCACAAGGATTATGAGACATATCAGAGTGTGGCTATTGACTCCAGCAGAACTATCTAAAACAGCATACCTAAAAGGAGAGAGCCAGAAGGTAAACCTAATAATGTCAGTTCAACTTGGTAATATAGATATATATATATATATATATACCACATATACATGGGGGGGGGGGATTCAGAGGTTAGAAGGGGGGCCCAAACTGCATTGAACCAGTGTTGGGGGATCCCAACTTGCAAAAAGTTGAGAACCACTAGAACATCCCATAAAGTGAGCAGTTTATGAGATGCTACCACCTTTCGCTCATTGCCCTATTTTCATGTTCTTTTGGACTTCAGTAAATCTTGTCCTTTGCCCATGATGATCATTTTACACTCTGCTACAACTGACTGGTGTGCTCGCTTATTTGTATGTGCAACAAACCCGGTCATGTGACATCTGTTACGTCCCAGGCTGAATTTATTCCAAAGCAAGAGTGGTCATAATATTCTGACATAATATTCTGTAGTTTGTGACTGAGATTGGTGTAGTTATACTGTCTTTTGTAAGAACACGAAACTGCTACTTTCAAAATGATGAAAGATAAAAATATATATATATATTTTTTCAAATAATCAATACCTACGTATTTTATGTATGTATGTGATAAACATGCACTATATCATGTAATATAGGTGAGAGGCTTCATTACATCCACACTGCCAGACACTCTTGATCCACTTCAATTTGCATATCGTCCAAACCGTTCCACTGACGATGCCATCAGTCATCTCCTCCACACATCACTGACTCATCTGGACGCCGGAAGGGGTAATTATGTTAAAATGTTGTTTGCGGACTACAGTTCAGCATTTAACACTATCATCCCCTCCAAACTCACTGTGAAGTTGAAAGATCTGAATCTTCATCCATCCATCTGCAACTGGATCTCCAACTTCTTGTCCGACAGACCTCAAGCGGTTCGGGTAGGCAAACATGTCTCACCCACCATCACCCTCAGCACTGGAGCCCCTCAGGGCTGTGTTCTGAGCCCTCTGCTGTACTCACTGTACACATATGACTGTGTGGCCACTTCCAGCTCTACCAGCATCATCAAGT
Organism: Crenuchus spilurus; assembly: GCA_036984385.1. NCBI lineage: Eukaryota > Metazoa > Chordata > Actinopteri > Characiformes > Crenuchidae > Crenuchus > Crenuchus spilurus. The sequence continues at coordinate 13,173 of BRDA01006881.1, forward strand.
TTGCTGACGACACAGTTGTGGTAGGCCTCATCTCAGATAATGATGAGAAGGCCTACCTGGAGGAGATTAAAGTCCTAGAGAACTGGTGCCAGAATAATAATCTCCACCTCTACGTCAACAAAACGAAAGAGCTGATTGTGGACTTTAGTAAGAAACAGCAGAGGAGCTTCCACCCTGTCCACATAAACGGAACGGCAGTGGAGAGAGTGGAAAGTTTTAAGTACCTTGGAGTGAATATAACTCAGGACCTTTCATGGGGTTGTCACATTAGCAGCATAGCTAAGAAGGCTAGTCAGCGTCTTTACCACCTCAGACATCTTAGAGACTTCAGGCTGCCCCCCGAAGTACTGAAAACTTTCTACTCCTGCACCATCGAGAGCATCCTCACGGGGAACATTACTACCTGGTTCGGGAACAGCACCAAGCAGGACAGGCAAGCACTTCAAAGAGTGAAACGATCAGCGGAGCGTATCACCAAGATGGAGTTTCCTGATCTGCAGACCATCCATAAAAAGCGGTGCTGGACTAAAGCCAGGAAGATTATGTATGACCCCAGTCATCCCAACAACGGACTGTTCTCTCTGTTACCCTCAGGAAAGCGTTTCAGAACCCTGAGGGCAAACACGGAGAGAATGAGGAAGAGCTTCTTTCCTCAAGCCATACGCATCCTGAATGAGGACAGAGACTAGAACACTTTCACATCCACACATACATAACACACTGAACTCTGACTCATCATAACACACTACACCCCACTGCATTAAAAGACAGTTTCAGTGACTGTCAGGACAAATGCACCATGATGGAAATTGAACAATTCAAATTGAACAATCCAATTTCCCCACTTACCTGTATACACTGTATACACACTGTACTGTGCACTTTATATTCACATACTTAAAAATTATATTTACTTTTTAAATTATTTGTACCTTGCACTATTGCATGTTGCGCTTTATTCTTTATTTAGATTTTACTTTTATTCTTATTTTACTTTAAAAAAAAACAACAACAACAAAAAAACACTTATCCTCAAAATAGCATTGTGTGGGCAGACTGTTGTCTAAGCATTTCACTGCAAGTTGTACCACGTATTACTATGTATGTGACGAATAAAATTTGATTTGATTTGATTTGTAATATATAAAATATATTGGGGGCGAAATGAACTTCTTGGTTCATTTTCTTTCTCTTCTGTAGTGACAAAAATATCACCCAGTAAGAGAAATAGAAGCCAATCACTGACCTGATTACACGAAGTATCAACAGAAATTTGCCAATCAGCTTTCTAGAATCTGTTACCGAAAAGACGCGTTATTTTCATCTCCAGCAAATTTGGTCTCAGACGGTTAAAGAGCGGGTTTTAGACCGTTTTCAGTGTATATTTTTGCTGAACTTGGCAACCTTGTTTTCAGCCAGTGAGCCCCGCATGTCCTAACAGGGTCGCCGTAGATGTTTACAGATGCGGGAGGAATGGAGGTGAAGAAGTTTTGAAAGTAGTGGAGTTAGTAGAAGTGCTCAGAGAGAAAGAACAGCTCATATACTAAATGATTTCTACTTTCAGCTATGCGCCTGCCTCCAGACTCCGGCTGCTCAGAGTGTCCTGTCAGCTGTTCTTCCCATTTCAGCACCAGAGAGAGCAGCTAGGACAGCTAATGCTAACGGCTAATACCGGCAACATTCAGACTTTAGTCGGTGGTTTTAAATATTTATATTAGTCTAAACTCTAGAAAATATTCTGGAGTTGTTGTATATGTACTTTCTGAAGCAGTACGTGGTACTTGTGACGGTTTGGACACTTTTAAAGCCAAGCTAACGACAGCTAACGTCACAGGCTAACCGCTACAACTTAGGTGGGCGGCCAGGAACTAGAGAATAAACTTGAACTAGATCAACTATTTTTCGTTTGTATACTGTTTACCAAATGTATAACATGACTTGAGATATTCTTCACATAAGACAGCATGCAGTGGTTGTCAATAAACTTAGCTAAAGTACTTTAACGTTACTCCCTGGTTTGAGTGTATTGGAGCAGCTATGTGCCGGCTGCTTCGTTACTGTGTGAGCCATTCGCTCTACGCAGCCATGGGCAGACTAGACGAGGTCAGTAAAGGTGTGAGTCTGTGGATGTCCATCCGCTATCTGGGCTACTTGTCCACTCTGAATTTACTTGTGGCCATATGCCTGGGCCTTTATGTCCGCTGGGAGAGGACTGCACAACCTGTGCTGCTGGTCATTTTCATTTTAGGCCTGTTCGTCCTGGGCATGGCGAGCATCTTTCACTACTACTTCAGTATGGAGCGGGTCAGTCTCTGCCTCTTTCACCTGTGGTTGGGGTTCCTGCTGGGCTTGTTGTGCTTTCTTAGCAGCCCTTCTTTAGATGCAGACTTGAAGGAACAGGTCACCTGCTACATGCTTGTGGCCAGTATCCTGATAAGGACGTTATGGGCTTTGGTGGAGCGAGTGTGTGGCTGCACCAGGCACAGACCTGCTCTGTTGAAGTCTGCAGAGGCCTTGGAGCTTACAGGCTTTGCAGTGGCCAGCATCACGCAAGTGGCCCAAGACTCAATAAGCCTGACAGTTCTGGCCCTGGCTGTTGCAACATTGGTTGCAGACTTGCGAATGAAGTCTTCCTTGGCCCTTCCCAACCTAATCTTCTTTTCTGTGGTCACAGCGGTTTTTTTCTTCAAGTCTCTGGGGGTGACCACAAACCCCTATGCTCTGGCCTGCTTTCTGAGCCGGCTTGTTTGTGAGCCCCTCCTGGACATTTACTTCAGTGGCCTCTCTGTTACTGAGCGCTGGTCACACTTTCTGAGGAGAGGAGGTCTGTGGAGGCGCCTTACACTATTGCCACTGCTAGCCATTGAAATTACCTTTCTGGTCATATCTGCTTTCAAAATGAGTGATCTGGACCGGTGGTACGTTGTGATCCCCAGCTTCTCAACATCTGGTGTTTTCTGGATCATCTGCCATGTGGTGTTCTTGGTCACCCTCTGGGGTTTCCACAGCAAGCTGAGTGATTGCCAGAGAGCTTGTTTGGCTCAGAGGGCAGAGCCGGGCACCCTAGACAGGGTAATGGCCTCCAGGGGCATGCGACACTTCTGCCTCATATCCAAACGCCTGGTGCTCTTCAGCCTTGTGTCCACCATCCTACTTGGAGCCTTGTCATGGCAGGTAGGTGCTTTGTGAGTATGCATACTGTTGTCACATGACTAAAGATAGCAAAATTCAGCTTTTTATCAGGATCAGTATAGATCAGATTAGTCAAATATTTTTTTTTTTAAACAATTTATTCGCTTTTAATTGAAGCTCTTTACTTAAAATCATCACCTAAAAGTACATTATCATAGGCAATTTGATCAATTTTATATTCATTACATATGAAGTGACACATTTCAAGCCTTTTTTTATTTTGATACAAGTTCAATGGTAATTTATTCATAATTAATTATTCTAATTTGAGATTTTGGATTTCTGATTATAAGCTTGAAGTACCTCTGTGTGTAATGAATATAAAATGTCAGTTTATTTTTTTTTTTAATTAACATAATTTAATTAATTCTGAACAACTTTTTCACAATATTTTATGTGATGAAGTGCACTAGTATATACACCATATATTACATTGTTCAAATATACTCTAGAATATTCTTTTCTAGACTGTAAACATTGAGTACTTGGGCCTTTAGGCTCATGTGCTATTGTAAAAGACTCATGGTAATATTTAGTAGTTGTCTAATTTTACTTATGTTGTAATTGACTGTGAGTTGTGTCTCGCTTTCCTTTTTCAAGCCGTCCAACAGTCTGTTCATTAGTGTGTTTCTGCTGGTCCTTCCCCTGGAGTCTCTGGCTTATGGCCTTTTTTGTGAGTTAGGAAACTGCCTCGGTGGAACATCTGTGGGCTATGCTGTGGTCATCCCCACTAACTACTGCAGGTATTTGAAATCTCTTTCCTCTGTCCTTTTAGGGTGACACAAAAAAGGTCCAAATTGCCCTCAGATGTAATTATATACTACTTATCAGAATGCCCATGACCATTACAGAGTGCTAATGGTTTTTTAATGCATTAGTTTTTGAATTTTTTGCCTAGCAGCTGCTATATTGAAAACAAAATGAACTAATTGGAACATATTTGGAACAAATTGGAACAAACCTGCCTGCACAAGGCTGAAATACATCACTCTGTTTTTAAATCAAATGTGGTGGGCATGAGAACAGATCAAGTGGAAATAAGGACAGAAATATTAATGGCTGCCTACTTGTTTGTTTCATTCTATCTACTATTTTATGCCATCTTTCCAAAATACATGAGCACATTGTGTACTTATCGGTGTAATTTTGCAGATTACACACTGATTGTCTTTAGAATATTTATTCATCCACCCCCTGAAAGTAATTTCTAGCTGTTCTAATCTCCTCCGTCTGTTTTTTCCAGCCTGGATGGTCAGCCCACCCTGCTGCCTCCTGATCAGGTGCAGGAGCTGAACCTGCGCTCAACAGGAATGCTGAACAATGTGCAGCGGTTCTTCTCTCACCACATGATCGAGACTCATGGCTGTGACTATTCAACCAGCGGCCTGACGCTGAGTGCAATTCACACAAAACTGTGCTCTTTCTTGGAGGCCCATACGACTGACGGGCCACGTTACGACACCTATATGCTCTTCTACAGTGGCCACACCCACCGTACTGGAGAGTGGGCTTTGGCAGGTTAGAGAGAGAAGGGCTTCTAATGTACCTGAACCAAATAACTAATATACACAGACTTTAATTATTTCTGATGATTTGGAACTATAATTCAATAAATATGCAATCTTACTAGTGTTGAGAACCTGGAATTAGAGAATATGGTTATTTTCCTTATTCTCTCACGTTTTTGTGCATTTTGGCTGATTAAAGTTGTTAAACTTTTGTAAGGTTAAATAACGTTGTGCTAATGATGGTGTGTAGCTGTGTAGGTCAACATCTAAAGAGGATTAACGTCAATGACTGTGATTACAGTTTAGTCCACTTGATGTAATCCCATGACGCATATGCAACTGAGCAGCAGTTGGAATACAAGCAACCTTTAAAAAAATCCTTTGTGTGTGACCTTTAAAGCTAAGACTTGTTTAAAGACAGTTTCAACACCAATTTCTTAGCACAGTCACCTTATTTCTTAATATAGTGCATCTCTAAAAATGAGATTATCATGAAAAACTTCATTTGTGGTATCCTATTTCACAGACATTTTTTAGCCAATTTAGTTTGAATGTTGATTCTGTTTGAATAGTAATTTACTCCAAATGAAACCTTCTAATAATTTGAGATTCTGGATTTCAGTTTGAGATGTAAATCATACTGATCAGTAAAAAACACTTGAAATAACACTTTACATGTAGTGAATGTAAGAGATGGTAGTTTTTTAATTCAGTTATGAACGTAAATGTGAAACTTTGACTTTTTTTTTTGATGTGTTATTGTTTTGGGTGTTAGAACATTAAGAACTTTAGTGTGTTGTATTCACATCTATATAGATAGATAGATATAATATATAGGAAAGCTAAGTTTATTGACAGAGCTCATGAAGCGATATATGAGGCATGTTGATGATAACAGTTAAGTATTATCAGTTGAATTGGGTTGTTTTCCTCCCCTCAGGTGGAGATGTTCTTCGTCTGAATGAGATTGTTCAGCTCTGGAGGGAGAAGAATGCTGGCTACTGCTCTCGGCTCATTCTGGTTCTAGATACAGAGAATTCCCTGCCCTGGGTGAAAGAAGTGTGGCGAGTAGAAGAGGTATATGTAGCAGTACAGGGGGCTACACTATCTAAGTCTACAGACTTGGAGATCCAGAATACCCCTCAGCTTGGAGATTTCACTGCCCACTGGGTGGATTTCAACTGCAACCCTGACAGTAGCATCCGCTGGGCTGAGCGTGGGCGAAATGTCATGGCTACTTATGGCCTCTCAAAACACTGGGGAGACTACAAACTGCACTTGCCTACAGGAAATGATGTTGCCAAGCACTGGAAGTTGTATTTTCCCCGTTTAACATACCCTGTGGTTCAGCTGGCCCACTGGTGTGGTGCTCTGAATGTCTTCTGGCTCTGTCGCATCTGTTTACGCTTCCTAAAAAGGGTCAAACTCAACTGGTTCCCTCCTGCAGTGCTCGACACTGGACAGGGCTTCAAGCTTGTCAGGTCATAGAAATGGACTGTATGCTACATGTTGGCGTCAGGGTTTCTGCACTGTTTGGACATCATCACTGTCTTATCAGATCCTCATAAATCTATTTTATCCACAAAAAAACATTTTGAAAACATTGTGCAAAATGTTTTATGCCAAAAGAACTAATAGAAATGGTATAATACTACAATATTACCTCAAATGTAGTGGAGCTTTAACCGAAGTTTGCTTAATTTCAGCACAGCTGTGTTTAAAATTTGTTGGAAGATAGTCTTCCATTAAAGTTTAGCTATATTAGCTTTGTAGCTCAAGTGCAAAAGGTAAAGAAGTAAACTTGAGATACCAAAACAAATATTGATTAGAATGCAGAAAATGAGTAAGCAGAACAGCTTACATGTCTGCAGTGTTTTTTGTGTGTGAAGCATTCATGTCGCTTATCGTAGCGGTGGGTAATCCAGGTCCAGAACGTAAAAATCCACCCCAGGATTTTGCTCGTACTTCATGTGTGGCTCTGCTACAGCATATCTGTGGCAGAACCAACGAGGCAGTTGAAACAAAATCCTGGGGTGGATTTTTACTTTCTGGACTTGAATTGCCCACCTCTACGCTTATGTTAAATTTAAGAATGTTTTCCTTTAGTTTGGAGATATGGGGTTGTGTTACGACAGTGAAGAAAATGTCTGATGTCCCTTTAGCACTGGCAGCTTTGTTTCAGAGACCATGGTAATATGATTGTGCTTGATCTCAGGAGTGAAAGAAGTTAGTTAATCTGTCTGTATGAGAGAAATAATCCAAGAGTGAATTAATTAATGAGTGAAGGAGGTAATGAGTGAATGTGTCGATGGTAATCCAGGCCAATCATTAAAGAGGAAACTGTCTTCTAAACCTAAATCAACACTTGCTAAGGGACGATAACCGATTACTTTGGGCCATGCCAACAGCAAAGCCTTCTGTGTTCTTTTTATTCAACTAATCTTGCTGTTGCACATCTTCTTTTACTACTATTTAACAGTTTGTACCCATTTAAACACTTGTTCAGGGATGGAGGTTTTGGTGTTGAAAGTGTTAATGAATTGTCAAAAGTGTTGACGCAGTACATCAAGCCTGGTTTTGAAGGTCACTGTGAATCGGCCTCCTCCATTATCATCATCTCTGTACAGTATAACACTTTCAGCCATTCACAGTTCATGTTTTTGACTGATTTGAGACAAACTATGGCTTTAAAGATGAACTGAACTGTAAATTATTTCATGTTACAGGCCGTTGGGGTCTCAAATAGAGATGAATTGTTTTATAGATGAAATGTTTTGTATTGATGTATTTTGGTAGTAGGTTGTTTGATACTGAATAGCATTTTCCCTTTGTAATTTTGATATTTATGCTTTACCTGACCAGCACATTTCAGCTTTAACTGTAATATAGTAACACTGTGCTGTTGAATTGACAATGCAGCATGACCAAACCAAGCTGCTTTTAATAAGAATCATCTTAACTAATACATATCCCAAACACTTTGCACTAGAGGTACAACAGATGTGATCTGTGATCGACTGCCAGCTTTGCTGAATTAAGAATGTAGGGACAGTTTTCCAAATGCTCGTTTGGATTTGCTCCTCTATATCACTACTGTAGAAGATCTAGACTTAATCAGTATTCAGAAACAGACATATAGATTTAAATCTATACAACAATCCTCCTTTTCCCCCAAACAAGTGCCTTGTTTTGGCTTAGACTTCACCACGAGGCCTTTCACACAGTTAATACCTGAAAATGACCGGACTACAGCTGTTGATAAAACTGAATTAGCTTTAAGGTGTATGAGGCTAAGTTGAATATGGTAACATGCGAGACATGGTCTTTTCAAGCTGCTGTTGGGTGTTACTAAAGTGGGTGAAATGTTGTTACCTACATGCATGAAAACCTTAATGAGATTTTATTCCAGAAATAAAAGCACCCCTTTCCCTTCAACAAGGCATTTATTTATCATATGTGCATTTATCTATAATGCTTGTGTCCTCTACAGCACATATACCAGCAGAAATGAGCAAATCCCAAGTGAATCCCAGTACAGTCATGAAATATCCTTAATAACTTCGTCAGTTAGTGTATTAGCATAGCATATGTCTGCTTTAAATCAGGAGTGCCTGGGGAACCAGTGTCGAGCACAGTTCTGCGAGCTTAATGCTCAAATCAAGTTAAATCATATCTGTTGGAAAAGGAAAATCGCCAAAGCCCTGTCCTCTGGGACCAGAGAATTCACATTCTTAAGAGCCATGGTTTTCAAAGATGCAAACTCCTCACCTTTCAGCTAAATTCACTGATGGTCACCTACAAAATTTGTGCAGATGTTAATTGTATAGATTTGGGGGATGTTTTTCAGAGCACGGGACAACAAGAAAGGTTCTGAAATACTTTTTCTCCTTTTTGCAGTGATGGAGTTAATTTTATTTAAATCTTGAATGACTTATTTCATTATCACCAACATAAACATTCTATTAAGATTTCAGATTATTTCATGATCACAGCATAACTAATAATGTTTTATTGTCTCAATTAAACAAATAAAATTAACTAATCATCCAACATGCAAAGCAATGGCATTTTAGGGCTGATAAGTGATGCTGATGAGCTTGGCTCTGATCCGGATATTCTTTCCCTATCTATCTCACTCCTAACCAATGACCACAAGTATTAACTAATGTATTAATTAATGTTTTTGTAGTATCATAGAAACAATTATTTTCATAAATACTATTTTAGCCTATGCATTAATATTTAAAATAACTACATTTGCATAATGAGTCTGACATTTGAAGATCTAGAGTGTGATGGTACTCTGGATTATTTTCACACTAGGAGTTACTGACTAGTCATTTTTTGCCTGTTATCAAAGCTGTATGGCTGTTTCTGTAAAGAATAGAATAGAATAGCCTTTATTGTCACAGTGGTATCAACAATGTTAAAACAGTGAAATGCAGTTTAGCAACTTCTCAGGCAGCAAATGTATGTGGGTCATAATGCAGATGAGGAACATGGAACCAGCATATCGGCTCTGTCACGAAAACCATTTGAAAACACCAGCTGCTCCTTATACATGATGCTGAATTGTCAAAAATGGCTTGGAATAGATTTTTTATTTTACAGCAACAGACAATAAAATAACATCTTTACTGTCTCCTGTAAAATTGCATTTCAGATATATGAAGTGGTGATGCATTATATGTCCAAATGTTTGTGGACAGCCCTTCTACTGAATGCATTTAGCTACTTTTAAGTTGCACCTTTTGCTGATACAGATGTACAAATACAAACACAGCTTGTCTAGTCCCTGTAGAGAAGTACTGCCAATAGAGTAGGACTCTGGAGCAGATAAGCATTAAACTTTTGGCACCATGTCTAATGCCAGGCGTGGGCTATTGGGGTGTAGTGGAACTGAGTTCTCTGGTATTATGCTGCATCATCCAATATTTTAGTGATGAGCTGGGGTGGTGATCATTGAACATCCTTACCTTGTTAATGGACTTGTCATGTCACATGTCATGTCACACGCCGTCATGGCTTCGCGATGGTAGGCTGCACAGACGAGTCACTTCTCTCCAATGCCATCTGTCTCTGGTTGCTTGTAGCAG
>BRDA01006886.1:7000-29249 GCA_036984385.1 Crenuchus spilurus
TAATTTACTTAATATCGTCAATTTCTTTTATTAATTTCAATATGTGATATAATTTGTTGGCCTAAGACTATGGACTACACTGCAAGTGATGTCTGAACCTCAGTGTACTTTAAATGAAGCAAATAATGACTTCAGTATCTATTATGAAGCACAGCTGAACATTTAAAGGCCTATTTATGCTTTGTCATGTGCCCTACGCCGTCACCTAGAAAGCATGGAAATCAAGTGTGGACCCAAATACACACCCTTTTCCTATGTTCACTTTGTCAATGACAAAGCAAGCAGAAGGCAACAAGAGTTGGTCATTTCAGGTGAAAGGAGCAAAGTGGGTGGAGTCAGAAACGTGACAAAATTGAACAAAAGGCCTATTGGGATTGGATTTGTTTATCAGGGGGACATCTATGTAATATTTCCATACTAATGAACCGCCTGCATCCAGACTACAGGAGCAGTAGCATTTGCATTTCTGGGAAGCTGCATTTTTCATGAACCTGCCTGTCTGTGTGTGTCACATGATCATATAATCACTTATTTTTTATTTATCTCTAATACACTAATTTATTCTATTTATTACCATTAAGACTTACATCTATTGAGTTATCTATCAGTGTATTTAACATTAGATGTGTAAGGAGCTCACAGTGATGCAGTGAAAGTACCTGTAGCTGTGATTATAATCACCTCTTTAATCAGCCTCGCTTTTACAATCCATTAAAGTTTATTTTTCTTCCACATAAAACTCTTCTAGAGTCTGGACACCAAGTACATAAAACACAGACATAATGTATATGGAGGCAAATAAAAAAACAGAGGAGCTCTTGTAGAAGAAGGGATTACCTCAGAACCTCCATGAACCTTTAGTCCAATCCCAACAGGGCTGAAGCTTAACTTTATGCTAATTAGGAGTACAGTGATTACCCATGGGATTTGAAGAGGATCTGTTGTTTATCTCCCAGATATTTGTTACTACTTGTCTTTGAGGTGGGACATGTATGGATAAGAAAGAAAAAACTGCAAAAACTGTAAAACACAAACAATCCCACCACTTAACAGGAACCTACGGTAATCAGTTCAAATAATCCTTAAAAACTCAAGAAAAAAAAAAAAAAAAAAAAAAAAAAAAAAAAAAAAAAAAAAAAAAAAAAAAAAAAAAAAAAAAAAAAAAAAGAGATGGTCTATCTGTTGGCAACCAAAACATCTCCGTAAAGCAGCATGAAATTCTTCCAGTTCAGTTCTGATGGTAATCCTACCGCTGAAGACTTTGATTACACAGGTCAAAAGTATTAGATGTAGGTTTGGAATAAACAGTGATCTTGAGTATCCAGAGTGTCCTGGACACAAGACACCCAAAGTGCTGACCCCAGGTTAAGGGTCAGAGGTGAAGCGACTCACCGTGTGCAGCTCCCTCTTAAAAATGATGAGAGTGACAAAGCCAACCAGGATTGCCATGGGCAATAAACTGGTGTAGGCCAGCATCTGTCCGGTCAGATCACCTGTACACACAAAAACACAACCAAATACACACTAATTGGGTTACTTGGTTAGCAAACAAGCAGAAAGTATCATTTGTACATCATTACTATAAAAAAGTTTGCAGTACTGATTAGCCCTGATATTTGTAAATAAATATATATATATATATTATATATATATATATAAAATATTATAACTGGAGCTGCTGAGCTAGCGTTGAAAAACCATCAGAATTCAATAGTTGCCTAAATAGCCTAGTTGTTTCTGTCAAAATTCATAAAAACTTCTCATCCCCATCTTAATTAAGGTCTAGTGGACTTTAACTAACTCAGTATGACTTAATGAGTGGACATTTGTGTAAATATGATTTCTGGGTGCACCGATCCTTTACCTGCAGAGAGTAAATTTGTGTTGTTTTAATGCTATCACATAAGCATACAATTTAGGGTCGGTACCCTGAATCGTTACAGGACAGCTGCTGGAGTGTAGGAAAGAGGGACGTTGACAGATTCATCTCTTGACTGGTTAACTGTGCCTGCAGGGACCCTCAGACTGGCAGACCGTTAATGGTTTTGCTGAGCATTTCTAAGGAAGGAATCAATACACTGTCTGATGCTAAATGCTAGTTGGTTGAATGCTCGTTAGCTTGTGCTAACTCACTGGAGTCTCAGCCAATAGGGAAATACTATAAAATGAGAATGGTCGTGCAGCTAAAGATGTTCCCTCTGCTGTGCAGTTGGTAGGATTTTGGTAGGTAGGGGTTTCTTGGCTGTTGCAAGTGATTGCTACGTGGTGCTAAGCTGATCGCTTGGTGCTAAGTGATCGCTTAGTGGTTGCTATGCTACTGCTTAGTGGTTGCTAGGCTGTTGCTACTGGTTGCTAGACTATGGTTAAATGGTTGCATAGTGGTTGCTAGGCTGATGCTAAGTGATTGCTACACATCTCAATAGATAAATACTGTACATTGGACCCTGATTAAGTGACAAAGTGTCCTGTACAGGTTCAGCCTATTCTGTAGTCACTTCAGCCACATTTCAATGAAGTAAATAATGACTTCGGTATCTATTATAAAGCACACTTGAAAATTTATGAAGTACACATTAACTACTTCTTAGCTAAAGCCTGATGTATGCTTGAAATCTATGACATAAGTACTGCGTAGGCAAGAGCTCTACGCTGTCCCCTACACCTAATTTAAGTTCCCTAGAAAGCATTTAACCCAAGTGTTGACCCAAAAACAGCTAAAAGGTGCATCAGAAATCGCTCCTTATTACACAAATAGTGCGCTATATACTGTGTCCTCATTCTCTAGAGTTGTTCAAAATCTCAACAGTACATTTCACTCCATATGTAGTTTACCACTGAATTTTTGGGAGGATTCAAGATTGGTGGAAAGACTATTTACAATCTCAGATATGCATATGACATCGTCTTATTGGCCACATCAAAAGAACAACTAGAAGAGCTGGCGAGTCGCACTGAGAAGGCTGCAAAGGAATATAACATGCAGATCAATGCAGCTTAAACAAACGTGATGACGAACACTGAAGATATACTGAAGATCACAGTAGAAGGAAGACTTCTGGAACAAGTAGAGTCTTTCACATATTTGGGATGCAGAGTAACAAAGGCTGCAGACTGTGCCAGTGAAGTGAAGACAAGAATGGCCATGGGCATGTTGGTGATGGTCAAATTGACAAAGATGCGGAAAAGTAAGTTAATTAGCACCAACACCAAACTAAGACTGATGAAAGTCTTGGTCTGGCCAGTAGCTACATATGGATGTGAAGCCTGGACATTGAAGAAAGAGGAAGAAAGATGTATTCAGGCTTTTGAGAACAAGTGCATCAGGAAGTTGCTGGAGATCTCATGGATGAAGATGATGACCTCTGAGCAAGTCTATGAGATGCTAGAACTCAAAAGGAGTTACTGATGCACGTTAAATCCCACAAGTTACGTTACTTCGGTCATGTGATGAGGCAGCACATGAGAGCATTGAAGGAAGTGTTATGACTGGACTTGTGGAGGGAGTCCGAAGACGTGGAAGACCAAGAATAACCTGGATGGTAACATCAAGACATGGACTGGATTATCAGGTGCTAGCCTGCTACAAGCAACCAGAGACAGATGGCATTGGAGAGAAGTGACTCGTCTGTGCAGCCTACCATCACGAAGCGATGACGGCGTGTGACATGACATGACAGTCAGTTCACTATGTATTAAATGATTCATAGTGAACAGTGGTAAGACTTGAGAGAATTGTTCAAAACGCGGCATAAACATCGTAGAAAAAAAACAAAATTTGATCATCATCATTGAGAACTTAACTGAAAGGTCATGTGTACATGGGTTCTGCCTGAACTGGATGACAATTCAACTACCATGTTCCAATCATGGTGAAAGTATGTTAAAGGCATGTAGGATTGTCACAATATCAGAATTTTGATTTTGATACAGAAGTGTAGCATCACAATATGATACCAAATCAATACTATAAACTAAAAACACTGGTCATTGTCTTTAACCCTATTGGGATTGGATTACTTTATCAGGGGTACATCTGTTTTACATGTCTCCTCAGTGCTGAAACTCTGGACAGCATGAAAATGACTATAAGAATGAGATTTTTGGGGTTGTAGAGGTATAAATACATAAGTGTCTTGATTATATGATAGTATGATCACTATTCACATGTACTTTTTATTATAATCACTCCTTCAATAAGCCTGTATTATTATTATTGTGTAATTAGCCATTATCTCATCTTTCTTACGGATTTTAGTTCATTTTTCCTCCACACACACTACCGCTCAAAAGTTTGGGATCACACATTAAACCGAACATCTGTGACGAGCTGGATTTTATTTGTGTGTGTTTTTGTTTTGACTTGATAAAATCCACAAATTCTGCTGCATCAGATACTCAAACGTTTATGTTAGAAGAGTGAGGTAGGACAGAGTCATGTCCAGTGATGTCTCACACACAATCAACAACTTGTGAACTAAACACAGTGACACTGTCCTACCTCACCTTTGTACCATAGAAGACTGAGTTTCTGGAGCAGCGGCATCCGTGGACTTTATTATAGTCTAGAAAAATAAATTAATAATAATAATAATAATAAATAATAATAATAATAATAATAATAATAATATTTGGGCCCTTCTGAAATAAAAGTATACATTGTCATGGAAAATCCTGGGTGATCCCAAACTTTTGAGCGGTAGTGTAATACTCTCCCAGGTACATTAAATAGTGGAAGACCAAGTAGATTATGAAATTACTCTTCTTGGTGAAGGTTTATGATGATTCTGCACATTAAGTATTGACGGTTAGAGTATGGAACTGACTGCCAAATTTAAATACTGAAACGTTTTGATTGCAAATTGCAAAATTTAGTTGAAAAGAAACAATTAGAAAAAAGTTTAACTGGTAGAAGTTTGTAAAATTATATAAACATCATTATAAACATAATTTTTAACTGTGCCTTCAAAGTACATTTGCCTTCAAATACAAATGACTGAAATTGTAAATAGTCTGCTAAATTTTGTAAACTCCAATCTTTGAATGTATGGCTAAACATTTTAGAAATTATGCATTTTATGTTCATATGTAGCTCTGAAAAAAAATTATAATAAAGAATCAACTCCCATCTCCAGACCTGAACATTTAAAACCTCTAGAAGTGATCAAGAGGAAGCTGGATGGTCGACAAGACAACAAAGCCAAGCTGCTTGAATTTTTGGCATAGAGTCATTCAACAGTGAAAGACTGTTTAAATACTGAAAGGTTTTGATACTTTCAATACTTGGTGGAACTCTAATGCCACATAAACAAGCCAAGAGAGTGATCCTAGAAAACTTGGTCCGTTCAGGCTGTAAAGTCAAATCTCTCCCACTTCAAGCTTGTTTCCTCAGTTTATTTCAGCATGGAGTGGAATCTCCACAAGTAAGGGCAACCAGACCTACTGGTAAAGGATCTAAGTAAGCATGCTTCGTGTCCTGATTTTCTGTCCCATGATATTCACTCTTTTACGGAGAGTGGGAGGATATTTTTTTTGTCTTTTCTATTTCAGTGAAGGAGAAGGGCGGCTTAATATAGCCATCCTGCAAATAATTAGGACGACACCGCCGCCTTGTTTGGAAAGATGTTTTCACTCCAACGCATTGGAGTAGTAGACTCTGCTATAACGAAATCACTGCCCACGAGGTGAGGGAATCCCACTGTCCGTCTCGGTGCATGCAAAACAGGCATCCCACACACAGATATACACCTCGCTCAGGTAGGGATGTATGAAAATGTCTACAATTGAACTTCACAATACTAGGCCAAGTAAAAAAAAAAAAAAATTGGTGATCATCCTTTTTCACCAAAATTTTGTGTCGGGGGGGAGGTGTTTTTTTTTTTTTTTTGATGATAGAAAAGTATTGTGGCGGCTCTTGGGGGTGTCGGCCAATCAGATGGCTGCGTGTCGTACGGTATTTGCATAAAGTTCTCTTGTGTGTTTATGGGGTTTATTTTGTAATTATTTGGGGTCTTTAAGAGGGGATTTTTGTATGTGTAATGATTGTTAGTTGTAGTCTAGTCTCTGAGTTATTTTAGTGTGTTTTAGTTAAGTTACCATTAATGTGTGTATTAGTACATTTAGTTAGTCTGGTCGTACTTTCATGTTGTAAAGCAGTGAGCGTTTGCTACTGCACTTTCGTTTTTACTAAAAGAGCATTTAATAAGCAAATATCTCATCCTTTTTCTTTATTCTCTTCTCTGACGCTACAGTATGTAGCGAATAATAAAAAGATGTTGAAAACTTAAATAAACCATGTTAAACATAGATCATGTTCTTCTTGAGTGATTTACAAATTCAACTGAAGTACAGAACATCTCCCCAGAAGACACTAAAACGACTGGCCATTCGTATTGACAGCCACTAGGAAGTGTACTGCACATGTGCAGAATTGATTTAGGATCACGTCATTGGAAGCATGCGAAATTTGAATGATTCTAGGCCAGACTAGGGTGTTTGGTGCGTTTTTTTGTGTTTTAAAAAAAAAAAAAAAAGGTCGGGTGCTTTTTAGAGGGTCGGGCGGGGATGATCACCAATTCTTTTTTTTTTTTTTACTTGGCCTTATTTTGACTATGCATCAAAAAACAGTATTGATTTTGAAGTAATAGTTCATTTTATGCTGCATTTGAACTCAAGAAGACCGTGTTCTATTCCATCTTCATCCATTAGACTCTTCCATTCCAATAAAAACAAGTAGTGTAAAGGCACAGCACTACATAACATCAGAAAACCTAGCCAATTTCCTTAAATTAGGGCTTAAAAAGCACAATATATCATCTTACAGTATCCCAATATACAGCAATATATTGAACCGTAACTCAATGTATCATATGTACTTTATTGCCCGATTCTACATCTTCTTTATTCAAAATGCAATCACTGATGTAAACAAAGCCAATGTTTAGATCCAAAAATGTGCACACTTTTTTTTTTTTTTTTTTAAACACCTGCTTGTAGAAATAAAAATAGGAACCTTGAAACTTCTTGCGTTTCTTACACGGACAAGGAATGGTCACACTGTTCTTCAGAATAAGCACAAAAAAAAACATCCACAAGTACAGCCCAGACTATTTCACATACGAATTTGTGCAGAACTGCCAACCCAAAAGTCCAGTGTGTGTGGTGTGGTTTGACTCGTTCAAATGAAGCATTTCCTGTTCTTTCAAGATTGTTCTTGTTGGGAGTTAGAACTAAGAGCATTTTCCTCTCACTTTTCTACTTGTTTATCATCTTTACACATTTTACTTTATGCGATTAGAATGAAATTGACGTCATTTATCTTTTAAGCTATGGTTCAGGCCCAAATTCTCAGCTTTCACTGAATCTGCATGACTACATACAACTCCCTGCATGTACTTCTCCATGAGTGGATTTTTTTTATTAGGCCAAAGCTTTATCTTTAAAATATCATCAAACAACCAGGCAGCATGTCTGTAACCATAAAATTTCATGCAATTTAATTTATCTGAGGGAGTCAGATATCCAACACAGCTATAAATATTAAATAGCGCTTTATTCAATTCAGCTACACTTCATATTGCAAAAATGTAGTGAAAAGAAACAATTAGAAAAATGCTTAACTGGTAGAAGTTTGTAAAATTATATAAACATCATTATAAACAATTTTTAACTGTGCCTTCAAAGTACATTTGACTTCAAATACAAATGACTGAAATTGTAAATAGTCTGCTAAATTATGTAAACTCCAATCTTTGAATGTATGGCTAAACATTTTAGAAATTATGCATTTTATGTTCATATGTAGCTCTGAAAAAAAATTATAATAAAAAAAATCAACGCCCATCTCCAGACCTGAACATTTAAAACCTCTAGAAGTGATCAAGAGGAAGCTGGATGGTCGGCAAGACAACAAAGCCAAGCTGCTTGAATTTTTGGCATAGAGTAACTCAACAGTGAAAGACTGACGAACATGAACAAAACAGTCTGGAAAAATCTTTGAACTTTGGTGTTGGAGACATCTGAAAGAACCTTGGACAGATTCATTCAAAGCTCAGCTTTCACTAGAAGCCCAGATAACCAAACTGAAGATCTCTTATTATGGACATATTATAAGAAGAACTAGTTCACTTTAGACAAGTTTTGTTGGAATAGTTGAAGGTAAAAGAGGAGGAGGACCAGCAACAAGATGGATGGATACAATCATGAAGGCAGCAAGAAGTCTGAAGACACAAATAGAAGACAGGATGTTCAGGAGAAACACTAGCCATATGGTCACCAAGAACATTTCTTCAGATTTGTTTTTGTGAGGAGAATTTAAGGTTAATAGCAACCTGACAGCTACTGAGCTAACCATGAACTGTTCAGTTTTTGTTTTAGCTACATTTATCCCAACATTACGTGTTTGATTGTTTGCTCACTGTACAGAGACAATAACCAAAGGAGACAAACGGGGAGGTGATGCAACATTAACCCAGACGCAGTTCTCCTTAAAGATTAGGGACACTAATTTAACTATGTGGAACACATGTAAAAATGACATGCATGTTACACAGTCAAAGGCCTGTAAATTACATACACTGTCACAGATCTGTAATGTTATCTATGTTGCAATGTCAGAGATATGTTAACTTGCATATGTTGCACTGTCAAAGGTCTGAAACGTTACATATATGTTACATTGTCCGACATCCGTAATATTCATTACAGATTGGAAATGTTACTCTTGGCATTTATGGTAACACTTCCTTTTAAAATATATCAGCATGACTTTGCTTTGTGTAATAACACAGATTTGCTTTGTTATTGGCATTTCCACAACACTGTTGGTTTAGCTTAAATTATTTTCAGTTTTCTTTGCAACACGCAAATGTGTGGGCTGTATAAAAATAAAGCCTAGCTCACAGCAGTATTTTGGAAATTAGGTCACGCATAAAACTGCATTCAGGATGGTTAGTATATGTCACTTAAGTCTATAGTGAAGGAAAAGTCTGCTTAAAATGCTTATAAAGGGTTTTGTAACACGTCACCATGTGCTCTTATGGATTAACTAAGCCTTTTAGCGCGCCTGCTAATAACAGTAATGAAGTTAGCTAGTTAGCTATGCAGTAGTATTGACAGGATTTCTTCAACAAACGTATAATGATTTCTCCAGGAATATCCACAAGAGCTGGTAAAGAATCTAAGTAACTCAATTATGCGCAGCTAAAACTGTAGCGTAGTATTTAAAAATGACAACAACCGAGAAAACTGTTAGCTAGCTAACATTATAGATTGAGAGAAGGGGTAACAACGCGCATGCGCATTAAATACACGATTTGGCAGTTATATTGAAGTTCTCTGCAGATGCACGATTTGTTACGGTAACACTATTTAGTATCACACCCCTCACCCCGCTCCCTCCTCTATCCAAGGCTCCGTTCACGTCCCGGGAAAGCGAAAGCGCCGCGCGGCGACGCGAGTGGCTCTAAGCGAGAACGCAAAGGCTCTGAGCGGGCACTCACCGTCAGGATACTCTACGTGCGTTAAAGACACCGACTGCCATCGCGGTGGCGGCGCCGAGCACTGCTCCTCCGACGCCATCTTACCCGGACACCGGGCAGCAGAGATGGACCTCCCAGACTGAGCCCGCCAATCAGAGCACACCACCCATCCACAGTCAGCCAATTAGCGCCATCGGGCGCTGCCGCTACTCTCGGCCATTCACGGCGTCGAGTCTTAAAGGAGGGAAAAGAAGAAAAAAAATCTGCACGGGAACAGCTGACCAATCAGAAACGAGGCAAGGAAGAACGTTTACCAATCATTGCGCGCCTGACTGGACGTATGAAAATTGGGTTTATTCAAATGAAAGGAAGAAAAAAGGAGTGAATGGGAGATGTGTTTAAGCCCTGTCCTACTGCTATAAAAACATGTACCATCGAGATTTACAGCTGAGACATATCTCTCATCCATTTACAGCCCTATGCACTTTATTATTATTCTGTTACTCTACACTTCTTCTCACCTGTGTGTGTGATAAAGAGGGAAAGGGAGAGACAGAATGTGTGTGTGTACGTACTGATGTTTATGTTATTGCATTAGTTTAATATTTTTTATTCTGTCTATGTACTGTTAATATAAATTCTATTGTCTACTTTTGTATTTTAACACAGTGTACTGGGAGCCACTGGGGGACCAAAAACAAATTCCTTGTGTGTGCAATCATACTTCGCCAATAGAAATCTGATTCTGATTCTAAAACTTGCCATGTGTACAACTCTGTAAAAAATAAAGAGACCAACTGAACAACTGGTCAAAACGACTAAAAGATTTCCATTTAAAAACATACAACACGTTTTATTTTAGGAAGATCATAAATTAGTTCTTAGTGGAATAAGCCTGATGTGTTCAGGTTTACCAGTCTTTCACTGTTGAATGAGTTTGTAAGAAACTCAAATAACTTGGCTTTGTTTGACATCATGTAGACAACCAATCTTCTATTTGACCATATTCCAGAGGGAATACTGCTGATTCACTCTTACCAGCACACACCAACATACCACCACCACGCCTGTGTCACTGCAGTGCTGTCCGACCTTCTCTGTTGTGGTCCACTGAAGAACAGAGTGAAAGGATGCAAACAAAGTATACAGATAAACAAATGAGTATAGTGTGCCAGACACAAAGCCCGCTGCTGGGATGCTGAGACAGACCTTTTCAAGGATTTTCATTGATCTACATGGCTTTCCAGTAAGGGTTCAATTCATGTCCAGCAAATTTAAGAATGACTTTGTTCAAAGGCTTTAAAACAGATTTACTTCCATTATATAGTTCAATAAAGTTCACAAGTCATTTATGAATATCTTAAAGAACATTACTCATACTAAAGAAATGTAAACATTAGAACTGTGAATCTGGTGATACAATACATAATGTGATACAAGGATAATTCAATAGAGTGATATTGTGATAATGTAAACAAGGTGATAATTTTTTTTTTTAAATCTCCTAAATTTTAAAATTTAAAATTTAAAATTTGATACAGTATAACAAAATGTAATGTAGTGATAAACATACTTGTGGTGTAAGAAAATGTATATAGTTGAGTCACTTATGTTTCATGACAATGTATCAGTTCTCAATAAGACGGTATAGATTTTTAATAAACCGTTTTAATAAAAATGATACCTTATTTATAATATATTGTATCATAACTCCTGTACAATGATACATAATTTCCAATACACAGCTCTAATGTATACTATACTAGTGTATCTCCAAAAATGGCGATAATAGTTTGTGTTCATAATTGAATTCAAAAAAGTTAAATTTTATATTAATTATACACAAAGTGACATATTTCAAGCCTTTATTTGCTTTAATGTTGATCCTATTTGAATAGTAATTTATTTAAACTCACAATTAAATACTCGTAATGATTTGAGATTCTGGATTTCTCATTTTTATGAACTATAAGTCATACTGATCATCATTAAAACAGAAAAAAACCTTGAAATATGTATATACAGTATACCTATTTGAATTATGCACACAAATTTTATGCACTAAAATTTGTACACAATATTTGGACATCAACTTTAAATTATATTATTTTTCTTGTAGCATGGCTGTTTTATGCTTAAGATATGAGACTACGCTTAAGATATGCTTAAGTAATGACACTGTGTAATTTACAGTTTAATGACTTTTTGAAATTATAAACATAAATAAAATTTTTCACCATATTCTAAAGTTGTATGATGTAGCACTGTTATAAATAATCATCTAAATGTACATTTGGAAATAAGAATGACATTTATGATAGGAAAAAAATTAAGGTTGTTTATGGTTGTCTGGGAAAAAGCATCATATGTACAGACTTTTTTACAACGAAACATAATACAAAGATTACAACCAGCAGTTTGTTCTGGAGTTATTCATTCATCTTTATCAAAATAAGCATACACTGAAGGCAATAAAGAAATAATAAAAAATAAATAAATAAAATAATAATAATAATAAACAACATTTCAAGCTTAAACATCACCCCAATTCCTCTACTTTGGCCATGCTTATAAATCTGATTGAGCCTTCTACAATTTATAGTCTACATATTCTTCTAAAGGATCCTGCAAAACAGATTCAGTCATTTTCTTTCTACAGAGAAATACAGCACACTTCAGCAGGGTGAAATTCAGTGGATAAATACCTGACCAGTCAATTACCTCCAACATGTTAACCATTTTAGGACCTATGATGCTGTTTATGAACAAGACAAACGCATAAGAACCTGAATATGAATCTAGACTTTAAGTCTCAGTCACTTAAATACATCATATATTTGATATAATCTTGCGCAAAAGACATGGTTCTAGAGATCTACCACTCTGCAGAATTTAGATCCCACCTTCTTCTAACACACCTGATCAAAATAACGAAGACCTGGATAAGCCAGGTGTACTGAATCTGAATACTCCAGGATGGCAGATCTCCAGAACCAGGACTGGGCACACAGGACTATGTCTTTTGTTTGTTTTTTATTTTCAAAGTGAAAAGTGACGTCACAATGCTCTTCACCGATTGGTAGGCAGGTAAGTATTAATTCTGTATAACAGGACACCTGGAAAGTAGATCCAGTAAACGTTTAATCACCATTCTATTTCAATGCTCGGGAAACTATAAATAGTAACCATAGCAACCAGATCTGTTACTACAGCAACCAGTGATAGAGTAGCAACAGCAACAGCAGACAACAAATGTTAAATAATTGATGATGGTGTGATATGTAGATTACTGCTCATGCTTTCTTTGTACATATAAATACACCAAAACGTTTAAACGTAGTAACCGGGGTATAAGCGGGATAACGGCCTTCCAGGTGTCCTGTTATACCAGCTCTATTCCTCCATTTCATTCATATAACATGACAATATATAACACTCTGTTATACTTTATCTAACATAAATCTACAGAGTTCAACACACTTGATTATATACATTAATATATACATATAATTTTTACGCCGCCAAATGTATTAAAATGAGCAAAACTAAAATTCTGAACTAAAATATCCAGGAAAATGTTATATTTAAGTGAGTTCTCTGTAGAGGACATGTGAACACATTTCTAGGTAGAAAATCAGCAAAATGCATAATTCAACCAAATTTTCACAAAATTTGAGTGACCTCAGTTGGCAGATTAATTGTGCCGAATGACATTTTTAGATACTTTTAAACAATCAACCTTCACTCAGGAGACTCGGACTAAAAATGTCACATTGTAGCCAGCCTCATCAGTGTAGCTGTACTAGAACAATGCTAGAGCTCCCTCTAGGATCAATTTCACCACTCTACAGACACATCAAGGCTGATAAACCTATTAATAGCCTAAATAACAGTCATTTTTTTTTATACTTCAACTGTTCTCAGATGCAAAAAAAGACATCAGCAATTGCCCAGCCTGCACTCTAAATATTAGCATTGACTACTCACAAACTCATACCAATAGATTACTAACTTAAATGCTTTACATGTATGTTCAGTAAATGCACAAAATTGGGATCATGATGAGAAACGTGATTTATGACATATAAAAGACATTTCTTTTTTTGGTTTATAATAAGAGCTTAAAGTAAATGCACAGAACCCTGCAGAGTTACTGCAGACTTGTACTGGTAGAGTTAAGGTAGAACAATCCACAGGCACCCAATACACAAGACACTGAAGACTACTGCAGAGCATCAAAAGGGCAAAGCGATTTTATAATATTTCTATACCTGAAGCGTCATAATGGTAGAATTTGTCTTGAGGACACAATTAATTACCATAATCATGTGGAATTATATTCTAATCTAAAACAAAGCATTTCATCAGTCATCTCCAACAGCTTTTCCTCCAGAACAAACAAATAAATAACACAAAAATACTAAAATAACATGATTATTCATTGTCAATTTTAGATTAAGATTCCATGCATTTAAGGGCTTCAGTCAACCAAACCAACAAAGTGTATTTAGAGTGGATCCCCTGTATACAGTCAGTACATTTTTAAAATAAAAATCTAAAAAGGTATTTTTTTAAATAAAGATTTTTGCTTAAAACGTCATATGCAGTCACCCAATGGGGTTTCTTTTATTTTGGTTGCAATAGTATTATGTAAAATTACTTTTTATTCAAGTTCTTTATTCTGGACTGTGTCTGATGGAAAGTACTGGAAATGTGAAAGTATGTTTGAAGCTTTCATTTAGGCCACAGTATTGGCTCTAAAGAAACTGGAATCCATCACAAAACCAGTTATTACAATTGCTGATTTTTTCTATTCATCAAATGTCCTTCAGACTTCATAAAAGCCACCATTCATCCAGAAGCCTTTCATGATCTACAGTAAAGTTACAGTAATTCTATAGTACTTTGCAGAAGATTGGTATTGCTTTTCCAAGTTAAAACCTTTAACAATATTTTAAGAAAATATTGATAAACTTGAGTATCACAATATTATGTTTTGTGATACTGTATTGATTATCTTACAGTGCACTGGTGTTTCTCGGAAAATTTAAATAGAGAAAAAGTTGTGTTCATAACTTAACTGAAAAATGTAAACTGTCATTTTATATTCATTACAGGCACAGTTTCATTTTAAACCATTTTTGTTTTAATGCGGATATGTTTATAGTTAATAAAAACTAGAAATGCAGAACGTAAAATTAGAATAATTCTAATAAATATAAAATATGATTTTTACCATTTTTAATTAAGTTATGAACACAAACGTTTTCACCATATTCTAATTTTTGGAGATGCAAAAGTAGATTTTTCATTAAAAGATTAAAAATAGTGCTTTAATGTTGGATGTTACTGGGACTGTATTAAATGCAAACGCAGAACCAAGACAACTTTTTCTACAGCTGAGATTTTATGCATACTGTATTATTTTAAATGCTATGAGTTTTCTTAGAATTAGAAAAAATAATAGTAAATGACTATTCCAAACAGTAGTAAATTATAAACACTTTTTTACAATGTTGCATGTTTTTGAGTATATGCAATTTTTCTACATATTGTAGTGCACCATTTCTATTCATTTTCTGACTAACATGAAATACAATATTTCATGTGCCTTCTTTCTTACCATTTGCACGACACATTTTTAATTTTCCTACCAAAATGGTAATTAAATAAAAAGTAAGTGTGCAGTAAAATACGTAGACATTTGTTCTCTGTAGAAAATGGAGCGACATTTACACTCAGAGCATCAATAAAACATGTACTTTAAGCAAGGTTTTCACATAAGACAAAAAAAATGTACTGACTGTAGCTTTAAATCAAGTCAAATGAAGTAACAAAAGGGAAGATTATTTATAAATGAGTATACAATAGACATCACAGGTACAACGGACACTACTAAGCTTAATTCATCTGGCTTTGATGTTAAAAGAAGTTCAAAAATGTACATTTTAGAGGTATTAACTCTCACTTTATAGGTTAACCATGTCAGAGGTACACTCTCAATTTTCCACCAATCACAAATGTCAGGACCTTGTTTGAAGGTCAGACTTTGCTTCTTTGGTTCAGAACTGGAGCTGCGAGGTGTATGAATACACTAGAATTCAATAGTCATCTAAAAATCCCAGCAGTTTTTGAGGAAACACATTACCAGAACATCTCTACCACTACACAGTAGTTTTTGTTATTAAAGCTGACTAAGTCATACTGTTTGCTTAAATAATGTTGACTAGTCAGTGAAACCTTCATTAAGATCTGGTTCAGGACTGAAAGACTCTGCTGACGTAGGTTTACAGAAATGTTTTAGCTATTTAGGTGACTATTGAGTTCTAGTGTTTGTTAGCCTTGCAGCTCCAGCTGTAAAACTAAAGCAATCATGTATGTGTGCACCATTCCTTTAAATACTCAAAATCACCCATTTCAGTGTTCAAACAGCTAAGAAAATAGAAAAAAACTCCATAAAAATAGATTAAAACCATTTTTGTTTGTCTCTCTTTTCACATTAAAGTGCAAAAGCAGCAGAAATCAAAGGCTTCTATTAGTTTACAGGACCTGTTGGCTTCACTAAAATTGAACACAAAGCTTCATCCTTAATACAACATCTTACTACTGCAAAGCAGCAAAACCGACTCATTGTGATGGTAATTTCAAGCACTACAGGTGCATTTTGGTCTTAAGATGAAAAATTAACCTGCCATTTGCTATTTCATGAATCTAGGGCAGGACACTTTTGTACTCTGTAAGCTTAAATAAGGTCAACTTGATTGGTTGAGGCCTGTACAGGAAGAAATGACTATTTTCAATTAGGACATTAAGGCTTAAGACTATGTTTACATAAGTTTCATACACAGCACTGTGAGAAAGGCAGATAATCAATTTCAAATGGTTTATCTTGGCAATCAGTACATATGTTCTTGTAAGAACACAAAATACACTCGCTGGCCACTTCATTAGGTACAAATACCTTTCATCTTTACTCATTGTCCATTTGAATTCCACTGACTATAAAGGTGCACTTTGTAGTTCTATAATTACAGACTGTAGTCCATCCGTTTCTCTGTATACTTTGTTCACCATGTTCTTTAATGGTCAGGACTACCACAGAGAAGTTGTGGATAATTCTCAGTGGCAGTGACGTGGTGGTGGTGTGTTAGTGTGTTGAGTGGATCAGACACAGCAGAGCTGCAGGAGATCCACTCAGTGTGAACACAGTATACAGAGAAACAGATGGACTACAGTCTATAATTGTAGAACTATAAAGTGCACCTGTGTAGTCAGTGGAGATAAAATGGACAGTGAGTGGAGATACAAGGCATCAACCTTGAGTTATTTGTAGTGAGCTGGTTTGGAGAACAAAGTCTGGTTACAGATGTTTTCCTCAGTCATTAATGTTAAACTGAGCAGCTCACTTGTAATGTATCATAATTGATTAACTATACCTGGCACTGGATGAGAACAACCAACACATTCACATACAGCAACTCACCACTTAATATATAATATACTGTATAAAATATATAATGTTATTTCTTTTTAATATTAGTGTTCCAGCAAATCAATAACCGCCGCCCAGCTTTGTAAATGTGCTTAACCTTCCACACAGCACTGTACGTTCTGTTAACAAACCACAGATAAAACAAGCACAAGCAGTTTTCATCCATAAGCTGATTAAGTGCCGTATTTGTATATGCAAAACTATATGAGCTAGACTACAGATCATTAAGTGAGCTGATGGTGCTTCACGAATTGTGAAACTTTCCCTTAGAGAAGAATGCAGAGCTCACAGGTTCAAGTTTGCCTGTTCAACTTAACCTCCCGCTATCCATGCTTTTACAAACATCAGCCCATATTTATCAAAGATTACCTATTTTATTAATGAAGAATAAAATGATAGTAGACTTGAAATCAAAGCCTTATCAGTCATGTCTTCCTCTGCCTGTAGAGTGGTGGCAATGACACTAGGGGGAGCTCTAACATTATTCTACAGTAGCTACACTGATAAGATGGTCTGTAGAGTGGTGACACTGACACTAGGGGGAGCTCTAACATTGTTCTGCAGCAGCTACACTGATAAGACTGTCTGTAGAGTGGTGACACTGACACTAGGGGGAGCTCTAACATTATTCTATAGTAGCTACACTGATAAGGCTGCCTGCAGATGTGCCTGTAAATGTGATCATTTGTCCATTAGCCTCGTGAGTTCAGGCAGATTGTTTAAAAATAATTGGCCGATGCAGATTATCTAAAAACAACAATAATCAACCAGATTAATTAGTATATCTGTAGTAAGAGTAGGAGCGCAGGTCTGACTCTACATACTTCACTCGAATGTTATATAAACAGCAAAGCTACTCCCAGATAGTCTTATCCTTTGTTCTTTGATAAATATGGGCCTGTGTCAGTATCCTCATGTGCAAAGTGGTGCTCTAAAGAGCATCATGGCCTTCCTGAGTGACCTTATACCCAAACAATCAGCAGAACTATGCAAACACACTATCCTGCATGACCTGCTAGATATTCAAATGACATTATCAACTCAACAGGGCCAGCACAGAAGCCCAGTCGTGTACATAATGTGCTAGATCGATCACAAACTCACACACGTGCCCACTTCTGCTTCCGCATCAAGTAATGACACACACTACTGATGTGCTAATGCCCTAAGGCTGTGAGTCCCTTAACCAGAGACATGATTCTGTCAAGTCTTTGTGTGTGCTCAGATGCAAGTGTGTGTAAGAGGCATAGAGAAAGAATTAAAAAAAAAAAAGGACAAAAATAAAACTGAACCGCAATCACAGAACTGGGCTACAGTCTTGGCTTAAGGATATTTCAGGATCTAGATAAATCCTTGCATTTCCCTTTAGCTTCTGAACCTGTCCAGACAGTTTCTTCTAAGATAAATCAGGCAAAGCAGCATGGTTCTCCAGGCTCTCTCAGGAGCCAGTCTAGATAATGTAATATATAGGGATGCAATAATTCATCCATCTGTATCAACTGAGCAAATGAGCTAACGATCTATTATCTGCATGATTCCTCTTCTGCGCAGTCCTACGTAGTTGTTTACTGCTTATGACTAGTTATTAATAAAATGCTCATAGAGATATAGCAGATTTGGTAGGATTCCATTATACAGGCTGTTTGCTCCTTAATCCAAATGCATGTGACTAACTTTAATATTACTGAAGATATGTTGATGAAATGAAGATTAAATGTACCTCAATCCGGGCCCCGGGTGGCTCAGCATGCTAAGACACTGACACTATGACCAGCCGGGGCCCAAGAGAGCAAAAATTGGCGTTGCTCTCTCTCCTCATCACTCATACATTGCAATGTCCGCTAGCTCAGGCGTCTCCTGATTGGTCCATTCGGAGCTGGGAATCCTGCGCTTTCCTCCGAGTGTGTTGGTTCCCCAGGGACGTTGCATCAGCGGTAGTTCAAAAAGTGGCAGTGGTCATATCACACGCAACGGAGAAGGCATGTGCACGAGTCAGGGACAGTGCAAAGTGATGATAGGGAGAGCCCCCTAGCAGATGGGATGGCTATTTTATTGGCTCACCTTCCATTGGAAAACTTGCACCATTGGGTACTTGCACCACACCTTATTCATTGGAAGCACAAAGACAGAGAACAAATATGCTGAGAGCCAACACAACAAGGTAGCTGAAGGTGGTGGGGAAGTGGATGGTACCGCATTGATGGCAACAAGCTCTGCGCTGGGGTCAGCGGAAAATATCAGGCAGATCCTTAGCGGCATTAAGTCAGAAGTTTCCGCACTCAGAACTGAGATTTTTAACAAATTAAGGTTGTCCATTTCGAGTCTAAAAGCTCATCTTCAGACTCGACCAACATTCGTGTTCCTGAGCACCTAGAAAGTCCCCGTCCAACACAATTCATGGAATTTCTTCTACTTGAAGGGCCTGAATCCTTTCCCAAAAATGCCAGTCATAGACACCTAAGCAGCACCAACCACTAAGGCCAATGATTGTGCGGCTTCACCATTTCCAAACCTGGGAGCGGATATTTCAGCCGTCACGGGAAAAGGGTCAACTACAATACCAAGGCAAGCAGATCTATATCTGTCCGGATTTCAGTGCAGATGTGGCTACACGGAGGTCAACTTTCTCAGCAATTAAACCTCAACTTCGCGAGCCTGGAATTGAGTATGGACTGCTCTTCCCTGCTCGTTTGAGAATTAACCACAATGGTGTTAAACACATCTTCGATTCAATTCAAGAAATATACCTCAGTCTGTGTCAAAAAGACATGACATGATTACAGTGCATGACGGATATCGTAAGGTGTCGGAGTGGAGGCCGGTGCCCACCCAGTCATCCACATCAGTTGCCTGTTGCTGCAGTGAGACATTACAGAACTCTGTTATCATCGTGGACACAGCACAGGACGATAACGATTATTGCACCGTTAACTGTGCAGTGCATAATGTATCAGTGCACAGTACAGGAGGAAGTGTTCGTGGTGTGAACATACTCAACTCAGGAGACATAAGAGGAATTTCTGAAACAGCCTGAAAACAGCGAGGTAACTGGTGGATAACCTTTATTAGTGGATGACTTTTCACAAGATGGGGCCTTGTGCTCAAGGCTGAGTTTTAGCACATGTATCATCAGTCTTTTTCACAGATTGAGGTATATTTAATTCAAATTTCATCATCATATGTTCATTAGTATTAGACTTATTTCACCATCATTTGGTTAAGGAAGCAAATGGGACACCCTGTACTTCACATTGATTATAGACACCAATATTGAATTCAGTCACATCAGAAGCAATTGAGGAAATTAATCATTGCTTAAAAGAATAAAAGTCAACATCATGATCAATCATGTGACCCCCTGCAAACATGATTATGTTGTGAAAATGCTGTGACAACATAGTCTACATATTTGAAACACCTCTTTGACAAAGCTGTGTTTCCACATGGAATACCATTCAGATGTTTCTCGATATCTAGTTCTAAACATCAGTTTAACAGATCCGGTCCAGTGAACGTCGTCCAGGTCAGCCAACCACACTACCTTGAGTTCAACTGAAACATTTGGAGAAAAATAACCTCTTCTTTTCAGTCCACTGGTGGTATTTACTGCATCCCTGTTTTGCCATCCAGGCAGGCGTTCGTAAAATATGACCAATTAACAAAAATGTGGCCCAACCTTGTTAGAAAGGTTCTAGAATTCCTGGTTCTAGTTTGATTCCTGATTCTAGATTCCACTTCTCTGACAGTTATAGAGCATTCCACCATCAGCTGAGCATCAGTCCTGCTGGCCACTGGGAAGCGGATGATCACCATCTGCTTGGCAAGGGCTAATGAGCAGGGCTCCATTGGCCTCAGGCAGGCTGTCGATGCCCAGGTAGCCCAGCAGGATGTCCGTGCGCCTATGGGACAGACTCAGGATGTCCTCAGCCAGACACGGAATCGAGGTGAACCGCACCTTATCGTGGTCGAACATGTCCTTCAGGTACTGCACGATCTGTTGCTGTTGAAATGGGAAGAAAACATCGTTAAAGACAAAGATTCACTAACGCATCTAATCAGAATCTTCTTAATTTAACTCTAAACCCAAATACGCTCTTTCATAACAACTGCAAGGTCAGACAAGCATAAGAGCTACTGATATTTGTCTTTGCATCTGAAAAGGTTACACTGTGTTGATGCTTCTGTTGGGCAATCTGAAAGAATGCATCCGTGGGCGAAGCACGGAGAAGTCAAGTTTAATAACAACCATTACTGCACTGAAGAATGATAACAGAGAAGAAGAGAGATTAGAAAGAGGTTACAGGATGAGATTATGGGGCGTTCTGGATTATGAGTGCGTTCAGATTACAGAAGTTATAATCTGAGG
Source organism: Crenuchus spilurus (assembly GCA_036984385.1). Classification (NCBI taxonomy): domain Eukaryota; kingdom Metazoa; phylum Chordata; class Actinopteri; order Characiformes; family Crenuchidae; genus Crenuchus; species Crenuchus spilurus. The sequence continues at coordinate 28,335 of BRDA01006886.1, forward strand.
TGTGCTGCAGGACAAAAGTCTCAAATTGAAAGTCATAAAAACCAGTAAAATCAGCTCTTTTCACCAAAACAAAGGCACATTTGTAATTATGATACTAAATTTTGTAGAAATTTTGTAAAAAGACCCACATCCTCTATTTTGTTTTGCATTTGACCTTGTCCATGACATACAATTATACATTTGCGTAGATTTCAGTCTCAAAAAATTCGCCAATAAAGCAAACGGTTTTGTTAACGAGCTTTAAAAATTTAGATACACTCACTGGCCACTTTATTAGGTACACACATCTCGTATCTCCACTCACTGTCCATTTCAGCTCCTTTCACTCTGTTCTTCAATAATCAGGAGTGCTGGGGTGGTGTGCCACAAGACTAGAGGATTGATACAAACTGTGCAGCAACAGACGAGCTGCTGTCTTTGACTTTATATCTACAAGGTGGACCAACAAAGTAGGTGTGTCTAATAGAGTGAACAGTGAGTGGACATGGTGTTTCAAAACCTCCAGCAGCTCTGCTGTGTCTCATCCACTCAACACACACTAACACACCACCTCCACATCAGTGTCACTACTGAGAATGATCCGTCAGCTCTGTGGGGGTCCTGACCACAGGGGTGATAACAGAGCCAAAATGAAAATCCTGAAAGTACAGGCGAGGGGTCCGAGGGCTGCCTTCGCTCCATAAACTACTGGCTTTTCAGTGTTTCAGATAACTCAGAATGTCTTAAATTTGTGCACAAACCACTGGTCTCAAGGGTCTTGACTAGTGGATTAAATTGCACATAAAGGATGCACATGGTCATAAAGAGAAGTGAGATTGAACATTTATTACAATTATATAGCAGACCCAAATAAAGGAAATGTTAAAATGTTGGCATACTTCAGTTTTCATATTAGGCCAAGTAAAAAAAAAAAAA
>BRDA01006886.1:29349-40789 GCA_036984385.1 Crenuchus spilurus
ATGTTCTTCTTGAGTGATTTACAAATTCAACTGAAGTACAGAACATCTCCCCAGAAGACACTAAAACGACCGGCCATTCGTATTGACAGCCACTAAGGAAGTGTACTGCACATGTGCAGAATTGATTTGGGATCATGTCATTGGAAGCATGCGAAATTTGAATGATTCTAGGCCAGACTAGGGTGTTTGGCACATTTTTTGTGTATATAAAAATAAATAAATAAATAAAATAAAAAAAGTTCGGGTGCTTTTTAGAGGGTCGGGCGGGGATGATCACCAATTCTTTTTTTTTACTTGGCCTTATGACTAGATTTCACATAATAATAAAACAAAGAAAATACCAAAAAAGGTACCTGCACAATTAATTTTTAATTAAAACGGACCAGTCCCAGCAGCAACTCTGTACATGGCCAATATATAAAGTGAAGAGAAGACGGAAGAGGGACGAGATTGTGTCAAAATGATCTGAAGTCTCAAAACGTCTTAAACGATCTGTTTGGTTGATGTTGATTTTAATTTACGTAAAATCACGACACAGCTGACATGGATGCTTGTTTCTCTACACAGAAACAAAACCTCTTCCAACTACATAGATACTAACTACCAGGAACTTACCTATTTAAAAAGCGGTCACTTCCATTGAGTTTGGAGCAGAAAAAAAAAATCATATCTTCTCATTTATTTTGTGTTGTTTTGAATGTTTTCTCAGCTCACTTCTTTTTGCGCTTGTGTGCACGGTCACTTACGTGTTCAAGAAAATAATAAACCTTTGTATGATTACAGAGATTTCTGACCTCTCGCGGTTGGTTCGTACCCAAACGGTTTCATCCCTTACTCCATTTTATCTCGATAAAAGGTTTGGATTTTCATCACTCTAAAACGTCATATTTGGGATATCAAAATCCGGAATTCTTGATATTTCCGGAATTTTATCAGCCCTGTGACCATTAAAGAACAGGGTGAACAATGTATACAGAGAAACAGATGGTCTACAGACTGAAATTGTAAAAGTACAAAATGCACATATATGTGACCCCGCCAGGGAAAACCAGGCCAAAGTCACTTGGCAACTTATTGAGGTATCCTGTCAATATCATGTCACTCACATTAGTAACAAAACTTAGCCACTCAGTTTTATTGCTGTAAATGATAGATAATAGTCTCAGATATCTGTCATTGTACATATTTGAACACAAAAAACAAAAACAAACGTAAATTCACAAAAAAGTTGTTTTGAAAGAAAAAAAAAGAATGACTTTGATCAGGTTTTCTCTGGCAGGGTCACAAATATGGTCAGTGGAGCTAAAATGGACAATGAGTGTAGATACAAGGTATGTGTACCTAATGAAGTGGCCAGTGAGCTTACGTAGACCATATGGTCTAAAGAGTGAATTTGAAACTGCATCAATGCTTACCTCATATTTTAAAACAGAAAGAAAAAAATGGGGTGTGTCCATTTTACAGACCCAAGAGTGAAAGTTCAATTGCACTGCGAGTCTCTAGGTAATTTAAATAGGCACTTCAAATGGTGTACATCACCTGTACGTCTGCAAGGTTCCCAACAGTAATCAGAACCGAAGGAGAACAGCGAGTTCATTTTTAGCCCATAGCTGCATTAAGAATTCTTCCTGGTGTTCTAATATAAAGCCTGCTTTAGTTCAGGAGGTCGGCGTGAGAGTGGACCTGATCCAGGTAGTTTTTTTCTTACCTTGAAAATGGTGCACACCTCACTCAGGTGCTGCCTAGGACCCAGGAAACCAAACGCCAGCACCGGACTCACATGTTCTGAAATGGCGTAGAAATGAGAAATAAACCCGTCTGGAACCTGAAACACAAAAGAAAAACTCATCCTTTGTCATCCACTTACATCGTCTTTAAATAAACCTTTAACTATTCTCTACACATGCTTGGTCTGTGAAATGGTGCTAATCACCATTAATTTGGTCAATATTGATATTACAATTATTGAATGGAAAAACAAAAGTGACAAAAATGCAAAAGATATGATAACGTATACTAAACATCCATCCATCCATCATTTTTGACTTTGAATTCTTGATCAGGGCCTTCAATGGGCACAGGGCAGGGCATTACACACTGTCCTAGCTAAGCCCAAGACATCAAGGGCGCCGTCAATCAATCCCTGGGTGTGTGCACAAACAAGAACAATTTAGAATACCCAATTCACCTGACCTCCATGTTTTTGGACTGTGTGAGGAAACCAGAGACACTAAACATACATATATTAAATAACCAAATATTATGACCACCTCCTTTCATCCATCTTCATGTGTTTATGATGTGTGTGTGTGTTAAAAGTATACACTATAAAAATAAGAAAACAATTATAAAAATAAATCAATTATGCTGCACTGAAACCTCTTTAATATTAAACATTTTGGTAACCTATGTTCAACACATTACCGTCAGTAACACTGCGAAATGGAATATAGTACAATACATGCTTTTTCTTAATGTTCTTGTTTTCATAATCACTGGAATGCAAATCGTAAAAACAAAACAAATCATAAACCAAAGTAAAAAGATCTGACTAACCGTCCTCACATTTAAGCCTTAGCAGCTTCTTCTAGTTTATAACTGCCATTTAGCACTGATACCAATACCAATGATATTAACATCGGTGCAGCTTTAAAATTACCATCACCAACCACGACCTAGAAAAAGCATGTTTAATTATGAAAAATATTTTTTCTGGTCATCAATTTCTTTAAAGATGGATATAAGACTTACCAACAATAACCTTCTCTTTGCTTTGAGAACTGACCAACATGCTGTGGCTAAGGCCTGAAGGTGAGACAGAGAAAGAAAGAGATATCTTTAAACATTTGTGTACAAAATGACAAAACGTTGTACATATAAATATACAATGTTACATCTGGAACAGTGATGAAGGGTGTCTCAAATGCAACATACACTCATATAAAATGAAAACGGTTTGACAGACGGTGATCCAGCTGTGGGAGACACCCGTTAGGACATGTCACCAACATGGGAGCCATATTGAATGCAGCCATCTTAGAGTCAACTTCAGTCATAAATGTGATGGTAGGTGTGCGACACGTCAAACTGGTAGAGAATTTCACCAGAAATCAGTGGTCAATGTAACATTATTCATTCTCATGTTAAAACTGTGATTTTATGAGAAACTAGAAAATTGAACATAAGTGCTACAGAATGTGCTGGAGATACTGTTGGAGTGTTACAGCTCCTTTTCTCCCATTCCTGAGTAACTTTCCCCAAAACGTCTGGATGAATGTTAGCACAAGCTTCAACAATTTTGTGTTTAAGATCAACAACATTCTGTATCTTCACAGAGTAAACAAGAGCCGCAACACAAGCCCACAGATAGAAATCCAAAGGGGTTCAGTCAGGAGAACGTGGTGGAGACTCGATTAGACCCCTATGACTAATCCACTTTTGGGGAACCTGCACATCAAGACAATCTCTGACATCACCATCCTTCACATAATCTGTACAGACAGACAACCACTGTTTAAACAGAAGAATTAATGAAGTTACATTGACATGAAGCAAATCTGTTTCTCTGGTGAAATTCTCAGTCTGATGTCACACACCTACCTTCACACTGAAAACTGAAGCTGAATCCAAGACACTTGGTGCCATGACCCAACAGGTTCCCCCAACAGCTTGTGTCTGAAACTGGATCACTATCTGCCAAACAACTTTATTTGGGCGTTTCCTTACTTTTAAGACACCTTGTATAATGGTTCTCTTTACACTTCGACTGGTTAACCAAGCCCTTCACGAGGGTCTAACGGGCGTGGAATCAGAACCACTAGAGTAACATGAAGAAACTTTTTCAAAAGTACCGTCTCTTTAAAACTATCAGACAGCCATCGGTTCCGTAATACTGCAACCACTGAGGTGGGTGGGTTCTCCAGGTCCTCAAACGCATCCATGAGAATGAAGTCCAGCACAATGTCAAAGAAGTTCATACACACCACCTACACAAAAAGGTCAAAGGGTCAAACACTCAATGAAAGCATAGAAATGGAGGAAACGGAGAAAAACAAAAACGAGAAAGACAAAGAAAAATGAAATAGCAAAGTCAGAGTTCAGGTCACCTTTACCTGGCCTCCAGGCTAAAAATATTCTCCAGCATCACACTGCTTATTGAATCTGCTTACTGGGTTACAAACATTGTACTCGCAATCAATATTTTGTTGCCAAACTGTATGAAAAAGGCTTTTCTATTAGCAGTGTGTGATTCACTAGTAATTTTTTAAGTAAACTTTAAAACAGAACAAAAGGAAAACAGAAATGACTCAACTTCTGTATGATGGTAGAATAAAAATCACTAGAACTAGAAAGCAGGTATGCGATTTTGGTCAGGGTGAAAAATGCCCACACGTGGTTTTAAACGCTCATTTAGCCAAAAGAGACTTGAAGAGAAAGGCTCAGACAAACTGAATGGTTGGTGCAGGAACAGGGTTTCCCATTTATTTTCGACACTGATTCTGCAGGTGAGAAATGAAACTACTTCTGAAATGAGAGGAGAGTTGAGGAAAAACAGAGAGGAGAGAAAAGAGACACATGGTATGGAAGAGAAGTGTCTGCAATGGAAGGTGAGTGAAGAGAAATGATGGGAGAGCTCAGGAAAAACAGAAAGACAGAGAGAAGAGGTACACAGTAAAGAAGAGAAGTATCTGAGAGAGGAGTGGAGTGAAAAGAAGTGAGAGGAGAGCTGAGGAAAAACAGAGGAGAGAAGAGCAACATACAGTATGGAAGAGAAGTGTCTGAGAGTGAGTGAGTGAAGAGAAAAGCTGTTATGAATTGAATGGATGGTGCTGATGGGACGTTTGTCTGACCTTGAGGGGTTATTGAAACTGTAATAGTGGAGGTGAGACTGTATGTAAAGATTGGGGGCGGAGTCAGGACTGGCATGAAACAATTACTTCAAAAGGATTATGAAGTTAGTCTGTTTATGAGCTGGTTTGTTTATGTAGGATTTGCATTTGAAAGCGTTTGAGGTTCACAGTATGCCCGAACTGAACTCTCCTTATTCAAATATTCTAACATACATACAGTATAACATTCTGGGGCACCTTTAATACCTAAAAAAAAATCACCAAAAAGTGAGGATTTTGGATGGGAAAGACATTCACAAACAAATGAACAGACTGACCCCTCGTCCTTCCAGCTCCATCTTTGTGGTAGGCCAGGTCTCCTCTCTCCGAGTGTACAGCAGCATGTCCTGATAACTCTCCAAAAATGCCTTCGGACTCTACACATGCAGATACACACAGAGACTGTAATTTAAAGATGCTGACAGAACAGACAGATGGAAGTTTGGGAGCTGAAGAACAGATGTAGGCGTTTGTAATACCTTGCTGGCTTTGATCATTAGACCAGTGATCATCTGTTTGCCCGTCTCCATGAAAAAGTTCCTGTGCATCTCATCTAACAGCAGCACCTACACATTAACAAACATCTACTGACTATCACAAAAATTACAACAAGTCAGTGCAAGAAACACTTCAGCAGGTGTGTGTGTACTCGGAAAGAAAATGACAGAGTGCAGAGTGTGTACTGACGTGGAAAGCCTGTCGGACACAGTGCAGTTTGGCCAGGAAGTCTTGATCACTGTAACACTCCAACATTTCTGTCCTGTAGAACACACACACACACACAATCATTATTTCAGTGCTACAGCATAGTCTGCTTTTACAATGTTTTTAAATGTCTTTTTTAGAAGGGTGCTGCAGCTACGTGTTATGGTACAGTATGTGAACACACTCATCTTTCTCAGTATTGGGTAGGAAGATTCTGAATGGGTTTAGAATTGGGTAGGAAGGTTCTGAATGGGTTTAGGAAGATTCTGAAGGGTTTAGATGAATAGTGCATGCAAAACGTAAGTGACTTATGTAGTGTACAATACCTGATTGATCTGCAGGACACTTTTCCTTCCCTAACTAAACTCAGAGCCTCTTCGTACAAGGCTGCAGGCTTCAACGGCTGATACACCTCATCTAAAGAGAACGCATCAAACAGCTGAGAGAGAGAGAGAGAGAGAGAGAGAGAGAGAGAGACAGAGAGAGAGACAGAGAGAGAGACAGAGAGAGAGACAGAGAGACAGAGAGACAGAGAGACAGAGAGAGAGAGAGAGAGAGAGAGAGAGAGATATTAACAGCAGCACTTCCATCGTTTACAAATCAAGGTGACGTTAGCCGTTTTTTGTACTGACCTCAGCTGCAGAGAAGAAGGAATCGTCGGAGGTGATGGTTGTGGCATCATCATCCTGTATCCGATGGGAGCTCTCGACTGTGGGCAGGATCAACGTCCCTTCACTCTCTACATCACACAAGCACACCAAAATCAGCACAACAGATATACATACAGCAGACATGTTTATTTTAGCACCGGCAGGCCCCGCAGGATGGTTTATGGCTTCATATTTTAATAATGTAAGCCTTATATAATTTATTATTGCATTTACTGATGGTTAATCACATGTATATTTGGTCATTGAAATATACATTACATGTCCAAATGTTTGTGGACAGCTCTTCTAATGAATGCATGCAGCTACTGCAAGTTGAGACAGATGTATAAATGCACACACACAGCTTGTCTAGTCCCTGTAGAGAAGCACGGTCAATAGAACAGGATTAAACATGAACCTACTGGCACCATGTGTAATGCCAGGTGTGGGTCAGCGTGGTATAAAGCCCGCCAACATTGAGGTGTAGAGCAATGGGGTTGTGTTTCTGCTTCATCCAATACTTTTGAGTTAGGGATGAGGTGATGGTGATCATCCAACATCCTGAATAATGGTCTTGTTGCTGATCAATGCTCAAATTACGCCATCTCAAAAGCTTGCAAAAGCACTTTCAGCTTCATGCAAAGTTCATGAACTTCACTTAGTTTGAAGTGTGCGGAGACCTTAAGGTAGCAGTTTGACCGTGTGTGTAGTTCTGCTACTGAATGATGAATAAACTGTGTAGCCAATGATCTAAAATTCTTTGTCTCCTATTAACAATCGTACACATACAATGTCCACTTAGGTGAAGCATTTAATCTCTTGTATTTGTGTACTTTTACTTAGCAAAATAAGCAGTATCACTCAGATTGCAAACTGTGAAATCTGTTTAACAGTAAAGCTAGAACCTTCAAATCATTACCAGAAAACTTTAATTCTTGTAAACTGACGTTAATTTACTTTCTGGTATTATATTAAAAATATATTATAAATTATATACATTATTTGTTTATTTATATATAATATTACATTTTTGTGAGATGAACTAGCATAATAATAATAATTATTATAGTATATAATAATAATAATAATAATAATAATAATAATAATAATAATAATAGTGACTCTGTGTGTCAACATGTTTACTTTTGTGTGTTTCTGTCCAAGTAAACTCACCCAGGTCAGCTAGCAGGCTGTCAGGAGGGATGGTACTGCCAAAATCTTCCTGCAGATGATAAGCTCGGTGCAGAAGAGACTCCAACTTCTCTGCAAATCTCCGATTACGAGATTCCGGCTGCAACAACGACAGCACATGAGAATTAGACAATTTTACTTTTAAGGCTAATTTTTAGTCAATTGAACAAATGAAGGGAAAAAAATGATGGACAGATGTCTCAGCACTGTATTCTATACTCCTGCACCAGAGACAAACAGCAGGCTAACAGCAGACTTATTTCGATACAGAATTTAACAGCGACCAGTTCTGAGTGTAAATGATGTTAAAATTGCAATAATATTTAAGATACTTTTAGCTGACTAGTGTTAAATCATCCATCCCACAGTGCTGTCCACTTCTGTTTGACATCATCTGCCCAACTCAGTGAGTCTCTGCTCACATCCATCCATCCAACAAATATTAAAGTGTCACTTTAATAATATACTTGCACTAAGACTCACTTAATAATATACTTGGTCTGGATGGAAGATCTTCCACTCCATACTCTCCCTGGCAGAGCGTTATTTAGAGGTAAATGCATAAGAAGAACCATAATCTCATAAAAGATTCCGGCTTATTACACAAATAACAACACAAAATAGTTAAAGAACAACACAGGCATGTTAAAAGAGTGAATATAAATCACAACTACAAGTACAAATTAACTGTAATGATATTATCAAGTGACACAGACCTTTGTTTTTTGTAAAACACTAAAAACCCTCAGAAATTCACTCCTGTAGTTATTTAATACTTTCTGAATACAGGAAGTTCAAAACTGACGTATGAAATGCTAAAAACAGGCGCACTCCTGAAATTATTCCAATCCCAATAGAGCTTTAGACTCCAAAGATTTGTCTTCAGAAATAAAAGTGTGTGTTGTCATGGACGATTCTGGGTGACTCCAAAATTTTGAGCTGTGGTGTACTTGAGAATTCAATTCCTAGTGTGTGTACACTTTACCGTGAGTGCTGCCCCCTGTAAGACGAGGCTGTTGCTGGCTGAATCGTTGGGCTGGATTCTGTGTCTGACATTTAAAGCCTGTTCCCACTTCAGCAAAGCCTCTTCAAACAGTTCCATACCTACAAGAGGCATCCATTTAGGTGACTACTGGGTTGTTATTATGAATTAAGCAAGCAAAATTTGCACTCGGAACATGTCCTGACTGACCTACTACATCTGGGATATACAAATATATGACTTCTGTCTTAATTCTACAATGAAACTGATCATAAGCCTATTATAAACAGCTCCAGTATAGTAATAGTATAGTAATAATGCTCCATAAGTACTTATAACTTCACAACTCTAAATCCACAGGAATTTAACTAGACTGTGACATAAGTGAGATTACTTTTAAAAGTACATTAGTTTAAAATTCCAAAATAAATAGATAATGTTACCCATGAGATAGAGGTTTTCTGCGTTTGCATCCTCTATTGCTCCAGGCTCTTCTACCACTGGCTCTGCCTCCCACGGTGTGGCTGCAGTGACTGGCTGGTTTGGAGAGGGAGGAAGTCTTGCCTGAACACACACAGCGAAAGAGTGAAAAAGTTCTCTGTTAAGACATCTGTGCGATTTATTCATATGTCAGTAAATTAATTTCAACATGATGGTACATTTAGGGCTCAATTTAGAGAGAAAACACTCTTAAGGTTAGAGAAGCGGGTCTGGGGCTGAAAGACTGCTAGTTAGAGCCCCAGAACCAGCAGGAAAAATACATTCACCGCTGAAGAACCCTAACCCTCAACTGCTCCCCGGGCAGTGCAGCAGGTAGCTGCCAACTGCTCCAGGCATGTGTGTGGTCAATGCCCCCTAGTGTGTATTTATTCACTGCACAAATGCTAAAAAAAAAAAATGCAGAAATGAATTTTCCTAAAGGGATCAATAATAGTGCTGCTTATTATTATTATTAGAGAAACTAAAACATACACAAGACAAATGCATATAGGAAGTATAAATGTATATAGGAAGTGTGTGTGTGTGTGTGTGTGTATTACTGAAGTGATGCTGTGTGAGGAGCTGGAGTGTTTGCTGGCTGCAAGAGATGAGATTCCACTCATTGTGTCGTTGCTGCGAGTGCTCGGACTCATTATCTGCCGCCCTGGAAATGGACCTGAAAACACACAAATAAATAAAATCACAAATGAATGAAACTAAACTGAAATTAATGAAAAAAAACATACAAAGCTAACCTGAGGTCAACGAGAGCCAGAAATCTGAGTTTTTTTTTACTTCCTTAATGTGACATATGTGTGTCATCTTAGAATTAGTAGACCAGAGGAGGATGGGTCCCCCATGTGAGTCTGGTTCCTTCCAAGGTTTATTCCTCCAGCTCTGAGGGAGTTTTTCCTTGCCACTGTCGCCGTTGGCTTGCTCACCGGGGATTAGGGATTAATGATTTGATGTTTGTTATTACTGACCCTGTAAAGCTGCTTTGTGACATCAGTTGTAAAAAGCGCTTTATAAATAAAATTTGATTTGATTTGATATTTCAAAGCAAAACAGGACATTTAAGTGGTAAGTAATTAGGGGTGGGATGTGTTTCATCTGCCCAGATTTGACTGGATAGTGAGGCCTGGACACTAGTCTGAAGTATTTAATGCTGAGACACACACAGTGTCAGAAAGTGTACTAGAGGCTGCAAGTCAGCACCTATTGATTAAATATCAGGAAACAGGAATTTTGTATTTTCAATGACAAAGAATCATTCAACCAATCATCAAACCAACAGGGCTGACTTTCAGCAGGAAAATCCCTGTAGTTGTAGTAGACTTGGGTTATCATGATAAAAGTGGTTTGATTTCAGTATCAAAATCAATATTGATCAATGCATCGTATCAAAATATTCAATACTAAATCAAAATTCTGGCTATAAATTTTAAAAACATTTATTTGACGCTAAATGTTTATTGATGGAACACTGACAAATGTCCACATTTTCACAGCTTAACTAACTGGTGCAAACTTATTTTTAAGAAGTACTAAAAGTTAGAACACTACTGCAGTGAATACAAATCTCACCACATTCAAATTGTTTTGTTTGTGACAACAGAGATGCCAAATCTGAGTATTAAAGAGTTCAGATACTTTCAGTACTTGGTGTAACTCTCAGTACTGAGTAAATGAAGTTATTATAGATACAGGGTTCTCACACTTTTTTTAATCAATACATTTCCATGACTTTTCAAAATCTAGGGAACAATGTCGGGAAAAGATGGCTTGTGTTTTCACACGACTTGTAGGAAGAGTGAGAATTAGCCACTTTTAGCGCCCACAGTACCTCTTCGTTCTTGAACACAGCGTTTGAAACGGATCCTTGTTTCATGGTAGCTGAGAGGGAAGCACTGCAGGTGGCAGAGGGAGTCACGTTGGTCACCAGGGTGTAAAAGCCACTTGATGTAATGCGCAGCAGCAGCAGACTAGTGTTTAGCACCATTCACATGGCTAGCTAGCGCTGCCTCCCCCATATTCAAAATGTCAAAAGCTTTTCTACACAGTGCACATTTTGCATGTCCTGGATCCTGGAAAGCTTCTCAACCCAAAAGCCTTATATTTGTCCATGTGAAGCAAGACATCATTAAATCTACATTTCCCTGGCATTGCGTGAGTTTAAATTAAGTTTAATTTTAAGTACGTTAGCAAGCTGCAGCTCAGATCGGAGTCTGACGTAACCCCACTCAGAGAACAAGTGACGTGACCAATCGTCCTAAACAATTAAAGTAACGATACTGTTTAACTAACATACATTTCTCAGTCGATTAACAGGACATAATTATATACAGTATATGTATAAAATTATTATTATTATTATTATGATACTGCGTTGTAATTCTTTTATATCGTGTATAGTTGTGTATCTTTCCTTCTTTCTAGGTATTAGTCATGGTCAGTGTTGCGAACAACGGCGTTAAAAATAACGGCGTTACGTAACGACGTCATTTTGTCAGTAACGGGATAAAATAATTAATTACTTTTCCTGT
>BRDA01006886.1:52842-66265 GCA_036984385.1 Crenuchus spilurus
TGATAAACCATGTAGATGTATTTTATATGGTCTGGCAGAGGAAAGATGCAAATTGAGTGCAGTTTTGAGCCATTCCAACAGTATCTTCACCACGTTTACATTTATATAGCTCTTTTCTCTAATGCTTTACATCAATCGACAAAATACATTCAGTAAATGCATGCACACAGTTACCTAGTCAGCCAAGGGGAAATATCCCCAGTCCATGGTCTACAGTCACTCAGACTGCCCAGGAAAGTGTCATTATCTCTGGGTGAAGATCTATATTAGGAAGTCTAGTAGTTACTATCCCAAAGTCCCAAATGTTGCTCCTGCAGTCCACAAATGTGCATGTGTAAGAGGACCATAAATCTGTAGGATGTCCCATTTCTCATTCTGGCATTCAGAGGGGTGCTCACAAATGCCTTCTCTGAGCCCTTACTGCAGCCTTAGGCATGCTCAATTGACTCTTTCCCAGAATTCTGTAAGATGCAGGCGAGCACCAATTGGAGTGTATAGTTTTGCGTCTGAGCATCACGGCAGAAAAGAAAATCTGTAATAACGAGTTACATATCTTATGAATTTAGTTATTAAAAGTGCACATATTGATATAATTTCACATGTTCTATGTTGTCAGGTAGAATGTAGAGTCCTACTGCATGCAGACTTTTAAAACGAGGGCTCCTGAGGACTGCAGGGCTTGGCCATTTGTAACTGGGGGAATGTAGCATCACGTTTCATCACTCTTGACCACCACCAATCGTCTAATAGTTAGCATGGCTATGCGAATCCACAATTTGCACGCTATGCCTAGCTCCTACACCCAGTGTACAACATGCTTAAATTTAGAATTTTCCCAGCATTTCATGGTAAATGGTCTGTTAATGGGATTTTCAAGGCTGTGAATTTGGTAGGGCCCTAATGATCTTACATGATGAGGCAACTCGTATGTTGAGATTATTTCTGTGATGTTACAAGAGTCAGTGTGGGATTACATCTGTTATATGAGATTATGCAAGAACATGAGATTGCATGAGGCTGCACATGAAGTTGCATAGATCTTCATGTGTTTATGTGAGCTGATGCAAAACAAAGTGAGGTTGCACAGTGTTAAATGAGGTTGTGAGGCTGAATGACAAGACTAGTCAAGGTCATGTGTGAAATTTATTGAGGCTACTTCAGGTTATGTGATTCTATTTGAGGACTCAATATTGTGGGAGGTGATGTTCTGTTAGTTCAATAAGGGTGCCTCTGAATTTGGGACCATATGAGGCTTTGTATGATCATGTGAGGTTATACAGTCTTATTCAAAAGTTTGTGCACTCCTAGTCAAGTGAAAATAAGCATCACACACTCTGTGTCCAAAAGTTTGTGGACATCCTTTCTAATGAATGCAGTTATTCCAACAAAAGCAGGATAAACTTTTTTTTTAATACTCTTGATTTCTGAAGAGACGGTCAATGAGCAGGCGTCCAAATACTTTTGTCAGTATTTTACATGTTGTTACTGTATGTTTGTAAGGAACATCTGATTGTTGTTTGTGATGTATGTGTATGTAAGGGAGCAGTAAAATGTCCCTGTTCAGTTTAAAACTCACTAACCGTCCACTCATATTCTAGCAAAACCAAAAGATTTTGCCCAGATTAGCACTTAGTATTTCCTTTGCACAGAAATGCTTTAATGAGCTATGAATTAAGCTTTTTTTCTTGTTTAAGTATGAAGCTTTAACTGAGCACATTAAACAAACTGACTAGACTCTATTATACTGTACTCGTACTATAACTGCTGTAAGATTTGAGAGGTTTATTATTCTAATATGCCAAAGGCATTTTAGGATCTTTCTTTAACTTTTGGACTGCAACATTAAGTGCAATTGTTTAAAGCGCTGTTGAGTATGATTTTTATGTCATTCGTATAAAATATTTGCTGTGCTATAAGCTACATAATGATTATTATTATTGCACACTCTATGTGGATGTTTTATAGATTGCTCTGTGATTTAATTGGTACATAATGTCGGTGCTCTGAACTGTGTGTGTTCATCCATTTCAAATTTCAGATATGAAATACATTATGTACATATATTTAAGTCCTTGTGCAGTGACTACTGTTCAATTCTTAACTTTGGTAAACATAGTTGTGCAGCCATCTTTTGCTTGTAGTTCACTCGTATCATACGTACACAATTTCCCACTGACCACAGATGTACTCGCTCAACCATTACATGTTTGGAGTCCAGGTTTTACTTATTTTACTTCTTTAGTTTAGAACGGAGAGTCTTACAGTAGTAACCACCACATTATTTCAGTAAAAAGTATCATATTAATAATAAGTTCAACTTGTAAAGCGCCTCTCTCAAACCCAAGGTCATGAATGCAAGATATTAAGGCCAGTGGTGGAAGGATATAGGTATATCTGACCAAGGGGAAGTATATAAACTGTAAAAAGAAGAGGACCAAAAACTGATCCCTGGGGGACTCCTTGTGTAACATAACTGATAAAAGAATTGCGTTTACCAAGGGAAATAAAGTGAAATCTCTTAGTTAAGTAGGATCAGAAACAAGAAAGGGCTAGATCAGCGATACCAATAGCTGACAGGTGGAAGAGAAGTATGGCATGACCAAAACCTCTCTGAAACCATTCAAGTCTCATCCAGATCTTAATGAAGGTCTTGCAAACTAGAGGATGTGGTTTAAGACACAGTGTGACTTCATGTGAACTATAAAAATAATAACAAATTACTCCTGCATCTAGCAACTATCTCAGAGCAGGAAGTGCTATTTTTAAAGCTCACAGGAAGTCATACTGTGTCCTAAACCACATCCACTAGTCTGTGAGACTTTCATTAACATCTGTATGAGGCAGAAGATTGTGTGTTGTATTTTTACATCCAGATTATGTATGTGACTAGTGTCTTGTAGTGTATGTTAGCAAAGTTATCCTTGCGGCCTGAACTAAAGAAGCAACATTTTGACTCCAAACATGTCTTAGAAAAGAGTATGGTCTCTGGGCCAAGCATTGATTTAAAGGGGTACTGTCTCAATATTGACTGGATCTGTACTACATACACATCTGCACTATTACCACATATGGTAAACAGAGAACCTGTTGAGTACATACTTACTGGCCACTTTATATACATCTATGTTGTACCTACACTCATTGTCCATTTTATCTCCACTGGCCATACAGGTGCATTTTGTAGTTCTACAATTACAGACTGTAGTCCATCTGTTTCTCTGTCTACTTTGTTAACTGCCCTTCAGGACCTTCACAGAGCAGGTGGATCATTCTCAGCACTGCAGTGACTGACGTGTGTGTGTGTGTGTGTGTGTGTGTGTGTGTGTGTCAGACACAGAGATTCTGGTGTTTCTAAACACTTCAGTGTCAATGCTGGAGGGAAACTAGTTCCCCAACCAGCCAACAGTGTCCTGTGAGCACCAATGAAGGACTAGAGGACCAACACAGACTGTGCAGCAACAGATGAGCTGCTGTCACTGACTTTACATCTACAAGGTCAACCAACAAGGCAGGTGTGTCTGATGGAGTGGACAGTGAGTGGACACAGTGTTTAACATCTCCAGCAGCTCTGCTGTCTCTGATTCACTCACACACACACTAACACACCACCACCATGTCTGTGTCCCTGCTGAAATAATCCACTACCCAAAAAATACCTGCTCTGTGGTGGTCCTTTAGGGGTTCTGATCATCGAAGAACGGGGTGAATAAAGTATTCAGAGAAACGGATTGAGTACAGTCTGTAATTGTAGATGTACAAAGTGCACTTGTATGTTCAGTGAAGCTGATCAAATGTTATGGCTTATTGGTGTATATCATCCTCATAATATAATATAATGTGTATCTCTATTAGACATCGTCTAGATTGAAAGCTGCATGAGTATTCCTTCTAATGCATGTTGCCCTTTTTTACCCAGAACAAGTTAAAGTTCCTAAAAATCATAAACTGCTGTAGTGCCTGAATGGTGTTATTTTTAAGTGCTTTCATTGTTAAAGGATTATTTTGTCAGTGTGCTGGCCCTGTTCTGCCTCAGTCAGTGTCTGATATTTTTTTCAGTGGCATTTTGCATGCATTTGTTTTCTATTCTCAGTGTGATTTTAATATTGGAAATTGTGTCAGAAACAAAAGACCACTGTACACTAATGCCCGTGACTGTAATATCTACAGAAACTGTTTTGCATTTATATGTCTGACATTTTCAAGCAGTATAAAGAGTAAATTATGAGTGTGTGCTATCATTTGTGTGTGTGAATGCTACCACCCTTCACCTGGTACCCTATTATCATGCCCTTTTGGACATTAGTCACATCACATCCTTTACACAGGATGGTTTTACAATCTGCTACAACTGACTGGTGTGCTCACTTAGCTGCAAACCCTGTCACATGACCTCTGTGATGTCCTGGGTCGAGTTAATTCTAAACCAGGAGTCATAATATTCTGCATTAATACTATATAGCTATCTGGATGGATAAAGGATCATATTCACATCATTCGATTCAGTGGGACATAACTTGTACAGTGTTTTATGAACTGACACGGGGTATATAATAATTGTCTTAAAAGGTCATAAAATATCAGTTGCCAAAACCTGCAGAAACCCTGAGTAAAGGAGACATAATAATCCAGTTTACCCCAAATCTAACGTCTAATCCAATCAAACTACAAAATGATACACAAAGCAAAACCGTAACAGGTCTTATTGACACAAAACGTTTTTGTTACATTTTTATACGGATGGTACACTTTTGAGACACCCTGTATAACAGGGTTGCCAGCCCCCAAATATTTCCAGTCAAGTTTGTGACAAAAAGCCGCCCACAAGCTGAAACGATCCTAAAAGAAGCGACGTTAAAAAGGTTACAGTTGCACTACTTTTAATTCTTTTTTTAATCTCACATTGTAATTAATTTCCTTTTGTTATTATTATTATTATTATATAATGTAATACAGAAGGAAATACCTACATATTTGTAAGGATATTTAAATCATAGTATTTCCTGTCTCCTTTTAGTCCAACTCAGTTACACTTATTAGGCTATTTAATCATTTTCTATTGTGTTACTTTTAGTCCAACTCAATTACACTTATTAGGCAAGGCAAGTTTATTTATATAGCACCCTTCATACACAACGGTCATTCAAAGTGCTTTACAAATTAGAAAATACAAAGAAAAGTCCAATAAAAACATTAAAAAGACAATAAAATTGAAATAAAAGAAATGTTAAAATAAGAATAAAATATGATTCAAACATGATTAAGAATTACATTTAAAAGAAAAACAAAATCAAATTAGAATAAAAGTGCTGTTACAGACTGAAAAGTGTCCGGTGTTTTAAATTGAGCTGAAGGCCTGCTCAAATATGAAGGTTTTCAATCTGGATTTAAAAGTGTGTATTGTTGGGGCTCTTCTAACACTCTCTGTTAACTGGTTCCATTTAAGAACAGCATAGTAGGTAAACGCTCCCTCACCATGTTTAGTTTTGACCCTAGTCGGCACTAACTGACCAGTTCCTGATGACCTGAGAGCTCTGCTTGGCTCATACTGCTGGAGAACATCAAATAAATATGCTGGTCCTGCACCATTAAGACATTTATAGACCAGTAATAGAACCTTAAAGTCTATTCTGTAAGACACTGGTATCCAGTGTAGGGATTTAAGGATGGGGGTGATGTGCTCCCTTCTTTTACTTCTAGTAAGAACTCTAGCAGCTGCATTCTGAATCAGCTGAAGCTGTTTTATAGTCTTTTTTGGGAGTCCAATTAAGAGTCCATTACAGTAGTCAATCCTACTAGAAATAAAAGCGTGAATGAGTTTCTCCAGGTCTGCTTTAGTCAGGAAATCTCTGATTTTATTGATGTTCTTGAGGTGATAGAAAGCTGATTTGGTGACTGCTTTGACATGACTGTTAAAAGTGAGATCAGAGTCCATTTCTACACCAAGGTTACGGACTAGTTCTTTAGATTTTAGGCCTCTCGAATCCAGATAGGCAGCTAGTCTGTGCCTCTCATTATTATTTCCAAATAAAATAATCTCTGTTTTATCTTTATTCAACTGCAGAAAGTTGTGTACCATCCATTTGTTTATGTGCTCAAGGCATTTACACAATGAGTCAACTGGACCATAGTTGTTTGGACTGAGGGCCATGTAGATCTGAGTGTCATCTGCATAGCTGTGATAAGATATCCCACAGTCACGTATGATTTCACCCAGAGGAATCATATATAAATTAAACAAGAGTGGCCCAAGAATTGAACCCTGGGGTACACCACAGGTCACTGGCACAATCTCAGAAACATTATTTTCCAATTCCACAAAGTAGTTCCTTCCTTGAAGGTATGATCTGAACCATGTTAGGACAGTCCCTGAGATTCCAACCCAGTTCTCAAGTCTATCTATAAGAATATTGTGGTCAACTGTGTCAAAAGCAGCACTGAGATCAAGCAGAAGTAGAATAGATATTTTTCCTGAGTCTGTATTTAATCGAATATCATTGATAACTTTAATTAACACAGTCTCAGTACTATGATTAGACCGAAAACCTGACTGAAATTGGTCCAGACAGCTATTTATGGACAAAAAGTGCATTAACTGCTTGAAGACAATTTTTTCAATAATTTTTCCAATGAATGGTAGATTGGAAATTGGTCTGTAATTACTTAATAGATTTGTATCTAAATTCTTCTTTTTCAAAAGAGGCTTCACAACTGCAGTTATTAAAGCATTCGGAAATACACCTGACATAAGTGAGGTATTTACTATATGTCTGCTGATACTGAGTAAAAGACATTCTTTAAAAACTTGGTGGGTAATATATCAAGACTGCAAGTGGATGATTTGAGATGACTCACAGTATCAATTAAAACTTCTTCATTAATAGCACTAAACTGGGACATGTTGACCATTATGCTTTTGCCTGGTTTGGGAGAGAGCATGGACTCATTGGGGGATACAGATGTACTAATGGCTTGTCTGATATTGTGGATTTTAGTATCAAAAAAATTTGCAAACTCATTACATCTCTCAGTTGAAACTAACTCAGGGGCTAGATATGCAGATAGATAGATAGATAGATAGATAGTACTTTATTGATCCCTTTAGGTGGTTCCTTCAGGGAAATTAAGGGCATGCAGGTGAGGTTGTTAGTCTGTCGACTATGGTGAAAAGTACTTTGCTGTTTTTAATATTATTGTTAATAATGCTGGAGAAGAAGGATTGTCTAGCTTTGCACATTATTGTAATGACGCAGGCTGTCTTTGAAGATGTCTTTATGAATGTGAAGCTTGGTTTTATGCCATCTCCGCTCAGCCTTTCTGCATTTCTCCATGGAGCTTTTTGCTTGCATGGCATGGTTTTAACTGGTGCAATCTCATCCAAGACAATAGCAGTTTTTGAGTTGAAACTATCCAGCAGCGTATCAGCAGAGTCTGATGGTTTGTAAGGTGCCAAGCACACTTTGCTCACAAAAAGTTCAGCTGTCATGTCATTTATCAATCTTTTCTTAAATCTAATGTGTCTGGTGTTGCTATGTATTGAGGTCCACATTTCAAAGAATACACAATAGTGATCTGACAATGCAACATCCTTAATAGAGGCTGTAATGTTGAGACCCTTTGTAATAACCACATCCAAAGTGTGACCATGGCAGTGTGTGCTTCCACTAACATGCTGAGAGAGTTCAAAAGAGTCGAGTACATCATTGAATTCTTTGGCATAATTATCCTTGGGATTATCAATATGAATGTTAAAATCACCAGCAATAACAAAATGATCAAATTCAGTAGAAATAAATGATAGCATATCTTTAAAATCATCAATAAAATTAGCATTGTACCTTGGAGGCCTATAGACAATTACTATCAATATTCTTGGTGCCCCTTTTAAAACCGTACCTAAATATTCAAAAGATGTGAAGTCACCAAGTGATAACTGCTTACAGTGAAAAGTATCATCAAACAGCACAGCTACACCTCCACCTTTCTTGCAGGAGCGTGAGACATTTAAAAAGTTTGGTGGAGCTGACTCAATTAATACACTTTCAGCACTACAAGAATTTAACCATGTCTCTGTTAAAAGCAGAAAATTAAGCCCATAACTTGTAATAAAATCATTGATTAGAAAAGACTTGTTTGTAAGAGATCTGATATTTAGTAGAGCTAACTTTATAACCTGTGCATTTTGTTCTAAAGACTGTGAGTTACATCTTACATACTGCAGGTTGGATATATTCACACTATCTGACTTACACTCCCTGCTCTTTCTGCTTCTGATAAGAACTGAAATGGGAGAAATAATTTGCACATCACATGGTTCTATGCAAGTTGGATCCCGGCTCATGCTGTATATGTGTATGAGTCTGGCTGCTTAATTCGCAGGGATCCTGTATCAGTTTTTTCCATTGTCCAGTTTTTGTCCAGTTTTTTCCATTATTAGGCTATTTAATCATTTTCTACTGTGCTGTTTGGTCATTTTGAAAGGTGAACAAAACCCTCTGAAATTTTAAGCCGCAACTGCATTATAAAACTTTGGCGGAAAAAAAGCGAACCTGGCAACCGTCTTGATACCGTCTACAGCATCATGTACGGCATGAACTACCAGCCAATCAACGAGCGGGGGCGGGGTTTTCCAGAAAACGGGTGCGTAGAACAGTAAACCCACCGCAGAATCATGGAGGAGGTTCCGCTGCACGGAAACGGTGATGGTCCTCCAGAGAAAGCGCGGAAAAGCGTCGGATCCGTGAGTAAATCAATTAGATCCAGCATTAGGACTACGAACCGAGCTGAAAGGTGATATAACTGCGTGCTTTAGGGCTGGGTTCGGGTGTAGTTTTGGTAGATGGAGGAGAATCTGCTTTGTCTGGATGGAGACTGGAGCAGAGGAGGCAGTACTGTTTATTTACCTTATATCACATCTAAACATGCAGGACCATATTATCGAGACATTCTGGCTAAAGGAGTGAATAGACATGCTTTTATTTTTTGTGTTTTAGGTGCAGTTCTGTTATCTGAGAAAGACAGATATTCACCCTGTACCCACCACTGTACAGGCCATTACTAATAATGTTTTTTATTTATTTTTGGAAACCACTGCAGTATATATGGATTACAATACATATCAAAACAATTATATTAACAGTACCAATGGTTATTATAACCCCAATGCAAAATTTCATTATAATCATCATCATCATATTATTATTATTATTATTATTATTATTATTATTATTAATATTAGCATGTCTTTTTTTATGGTTGATATTGATATAGTTGTTTTTGAGTATCAATAAGCAGCCTATAGTGAGATTTGTGATGTGTTATAAGGCCTGTTTGTCCCTTTTGAGCCGGTTCAAACATTAATCCGGCTCAGATTGGATTAGTCGCCTCTAAATCACATCAGATAAAAGGAAATAAGATAAGATACCTTTATTGTCATTGCACAAGCATAATGAAATATCATTTGGAGCAATAGATGTAATAAAAGATGTACGAATATAGAAGATCAGTACAAAAGAGAAAAGCACTCTATAGAGAATAAGAATAACATTCATTACTATAGAATATGGAATATGAATAGAACCATCCCCAGAAGACCACCCCAGAGCAAGTGGATCATTCTCAGCACTGCAGTGACACTGACGTGGTGGTGGTGTGTTAGTGTGTGTTGTGCTGGAGTGAGTGGATCAGACACAACTGTCCACTCACTGATGGAGGCATGTTAGGGGGCGACAGAGTTTATTATGGAGGAGGAGGAGGTCACCAAGTTGCTACAAATCTGTACCATACTGAATTGCAGAGCATTGTGTTCTTTTGTGTTGTATCATTTGGCCCAGTATGTAATTCAGTGTGGCACTCTGAATGTCTTTTGAATGTGAAAATTAAGTTTGTGCACTTGCCCATGGCAAACGGGACTCTCATTGCCTAATAACCCCAAAATCTTCCCCGTTTCCTCGTGGCATCACACTAGTTGTTGCATTAAATGTAACAGGGGAGCTGTGGGCTTGTGGTTAAGGAACCAGCCTTGTGGTAAGGTCACTAGTTCGATCCCCTCAACCAACAGAACATGTCTGAAGCCCTGGTGTAAGTTGCTCCCTGGGCCCGTGTCCAGGGAGCAGGGAAATGTCAAATTTCCCATTTGGTCAGTACTTTTACTTCACTTTTATGTGTAGAATTGTTGTCAACCCAATTGCCCTAACATGACAGGCCTGGCCTGGTGGTTAGGGATCTGGTCTTGTGACTGGAAGGTTGATGGTTTGCTTGAGCAAGGCACCTACCCCCCAACTGATCATCCAACATTTTTTAGTTCCCAGTCAGTAAAATTCATATCAGTAAAGCAGAACATTATGATTAATTTAAAGCCAGATGAAGCAGATAGCTTTAAACTCTGTCAGTGTTGTATTTTTGAATCATTTCCCTGCTATTTTGACTTCCACATTGACACCAGTCTGCTCATTTACACAGTCAACTCAAGTCTGAGTGTCTATGAGTGAATTCTGCTACCTTGCCTGGAGCTAAGCAGCCATATGGTTGACATGTAGGACATGTTCTCTCTCTTCAGGCATAAAGTTTCCATCATGTGATAGCGGATCAGAGGCAGAATGGGGCTGCGCTTGGTGGAAAAGGTGAGAGACTATATTAGATTTGTATCTTTTCTTGTTTAAAACTCAGCTGGGCCTTGTCTGTTAAGTATGCTTACACTTTGTTAAGTATGCTTACCACACTGATCCATCTGATTCAAGTTAACCATGAGAACCTGACTCAGAACTGACCCAAACTCCTCCCACGACTTCTCAAATATATCAACACCCTCACTCAGGGCCCACAGTGGCTCAGCAGGCTAAGACGCTGACACTATGACCAGAGGATTGCGAGTTAGAATCCCCTTCATGCTGCTTGCCGTCAGCCGGGGCTCAAGAGAGCAAAATTGGCAGTGCCCTCTCTGGGCGGGTAGATGGTGCTCTGTCTACGGTTTGTAAGTCCAGACACTGTTTGATGGAGTGACCACTGGGATGGCTAATCACACATTAGCATGAAACAGCAGAGTCAATAAATGAGCTTGTGGGCGGTCTAAAGAGAAATAGACTTCCGACTGAGTGGCCGTTTTTTGCTGGGTCCTAGTGTGTGACCTGTTTCTTTTTAATATAGCGTAACTGTTTTAGGATGGAAAAATCTGCAGAGAACCAAAACTGTCTTTTGAAAAAGCCGCTGACCCCCACCCCCAGATAGAGGGCCATCTACCCACCCAGAGAGCCATTTTTTTTACTCTCTCAGGCCCTACTGCAGATGGCAAGTTGCATGATTGGGATTCAAAGTCGTGATCCTCAGATCCTCAAAGTGTTTAGTCCATGCTGGGTTTCTAATTTTCAGAAATATAAACCACACAAGCTATAAGCCATAGTGATCAACATCAGGTTTGAAATATGTCACTTTTTGTGTATTGAATATAAAATATATGACAGTTGTCAGTCCTCCCCCTCCTGTCAGTGTGATGTCTGTGTTTTGTCTGCCCCCTTCTGGTTTAATGTTGTATTGCGTCTTCCTAATATGGTCAGTTTCCTGTCTAAGTCTCTCAATGGTTCTTATTAGTTTTAGGTGTTTCTTGTTTGATTCATCAGTCCCTGTCTTTATAAGCCCAGTTTGTTTGTCAGTGTCCCATGTTCCATTTTGTATTATCATGTCATGTTGATGTCCTTATGTTTATTTCTGTTTCATGTAGTTATATGTATTTTCAGTTTATCTCTAGCTTTGGTTATTTAATACATTGTTTATTTTCATTTATCTCCGTGTGTTGGTCCGATTTCTGAGTTTGTCTCAGCCCTTCTGAATCCACTCTCTCACTCCACTCCCGTCCTGACACAGTTTACCTTTTTGAACTAACAGTGAAGTTTTTCGCAATATTTTATTTAATGTGGCACTGTGAGACAATAGTTCATCACTTCAAAACAAATGTAGCCTTGTGTCAATGTGATGTAAAGGTACTTTTCTGCACTTTTAGGATGGCTGGATGTAAGTGCAAGCAGGTGGATGTGTTATTGAAACTGAAAGTACAAAACTGAGACTCGTAATAACAACGCTAAACACTGACGGTGAATATGATGGTAATGATGCTTTGATAAGACCCTGAACAATGAAGGAAAGGAAATACATATACACGAGTTAATCAAGGCCAAGGCAAGCGGGAGTGAACATGGTGACACATGATACAGGTGAATAGGGTGATGAGAGGCATGACCTGGGCGGGGAACAAGGCGGAGACAAAAGATAAACAAAAGCACATGGCTTGAGACATTGACCAAGAGTGTACTGCTTACAAAACTTCCCTACATCCTATCATTGCTGCAGTGAAGCGAAAGAGAGAGACAGATAGAGCAAGAGAGAGAGATAGATAGTGAACGAGAGACAGAGAAGACAGAGAGAGAGAGAGAAAGGGACAGACGGATAGAGAAAGAGAGCGGAGAGATAAAGAGAGACAGAGACAGATAAAGAGAGAGACCGAGAGAGATAGATAAAGTGAGACAGAGAGAGAGACAGATAGAGAACGGGAGAGAGAGAGAAAGAGAGAGAGACAGATAAAGAGAGAGAGAGAGAGACAGATAGAGAAAGAGAGACAGAGAAGACAGAGAGAGAGAGAGAAAGAAAGAAACGGAGAGAGAGAGACAGATAGAGCAAGAGAGAAAGAGGAAGAGAGATGGATAAAGAGAGACAGATAGAGAAAGAGAGAGACCGAGATAGATAGATAGATACACAGAGAAAGAGAGAGAGATATAAAGAGAGAGAGACAGATAGAGAAAGAGAGAGAAGACAGAGAGAGAAAGAGAGAGAGAGCTACAGATAGAGAAAGAGAGAGAAGACAGAGAGAAAGAGAGAGAGAGCGACAGATAGAGAAAGAGAGAGAAGACAGAGAGAGCAAGAGAGAAAGAGAAAGAGAGATGGATAAAGAGAGACAGAGAAAGAGAGAGACCGAGATAGATAGAGAGACAGAGAAAGAGAGAGAGTTATCAAGAGAGAGAGTGTGAGAGAAAGAGAGACAGAGAGAGACAGATAAAGAGAGAGAAGACAGAGAGAGACAGATAGAGCAAGAGAGATGGATAAAGAGAGACAGATGGAGAAAGAGAGAGACCGAGATAGATAGATAGATAGATAGACAGAGAAAGAGAGAGAGTTATCAAGAGAGAGAGAGTGAGAGAAAGAGAGACAGAGAGAGAGAGACAGATAGAGAAAGAGAGAGAAGACAGAGAGAGACAGATAGAGCAAGAGAGATGGATAAAGAGAGACAGAGAGAGAGAGAGAGAGACCGAGATAGATAGAGAGACAGAGAAAGACAGATAGAGAAAGAGAGAGAGAGAGAGCGACAGATAGAGAAAGAGAGAGAAGACAGAGAGAGACAGATAGAGCAAGAGAGATGGATAAAGAGAGACAGAGAGAG